>JABFEB020000104.1:16017166-16037164 GCA_019775895.2 Stomatorhinus ivindoensis | reverse complement strand
CCCCCCCCCCCCCCCCCCCCCAGGAGCCCCGCTGATGAGGACAGAAGCCCAGTCTCCTTCTGTCTGCCTGCCCATCTCCAGCTGCCGGGTGCACCGGGCCAGCGTCCCACAAGAAGACCCAGGTTACCCTCTGCCTCCACTGGCAGGGCTCGTACCAAGCATCTGGGCAGCCTCTTGCTGATCAGTCATGGCACTAAGAGGATTTACAGCGGAGAAGCAGAGGCCAGGCAGCATGATGTTTGGAAAGACGCCTGATACCAGAAAGACTACAAAAGAATGGTGGTAATCCATCCAGCCACCGGGGCCCTGAAGGTACCGTGCAGGTGTGATCCACGAAGCCACAAAGGCATTTTGACGACAGCAAGGTCACAGGGTCACGGACAACCTCACATACCTGTTTACCCCACACATACCTGCAGGGGAAGAATATGACCGTAAGTATACAGGAGCAGCACAGGCACCAGGGAGGTGAAAAACAAACACTGGCCAGTTATGAGGCCTCACGGGCCCCTGAGTGCTGAGGCCGTCAGGCCCGCAGAAACTGCTCCCTCTTTCACATCTTATTCCCATCACTGAGCCACAGACCCGGCAAACCAATACTGACAATACCATTCGCTGTCAATTTGGGCCAACAACACAAACAAAGGGAAGTAAAACGAAAATGACAGAAGCAGATATGCGGGTAGTTCCTGACGTGGACAGAAATCATTTAGATGCTGATTAACCCAACCGATTAACTGGCTCGGCCTGATTACGGCATGCACATGTGTGGCAGAGCGGGGCGTGGCGGGGCAGGGATGGGGGAGAGGGGGTGTATCCATGTCAGAAAAAACAAGTCACTGCCTTGAGGGGCATATTCAGAGAGTTTGGGCACAAACCCAGCCACTGAGGTGCAATTTTATCCATACGAAATGTTTGCATTTCTTCTCTGGCTCCCGGAAACTCCACAAACACAGATGTGGGGAGGGACAGGCTGAGAAGAAGAAGCCATGTGAATGGGGGGGGGGGGCAAAGACCCCAATCCACCCCCACGGGACAAGGAGCCTCACACACAGGGGAATTCTGGGACTTTTTCAGCTGAGGGCCCCATGGCGTCGGAGAGCTGAGGGCTCCATGGCGTCAGAGAGCTGAGGGCCCCATGGCTTCAGAGAGCTGAGGGCCCCATGGCTTCAGAGAGCTGAGGGCCCCATGGCGTCAGAGAGCTGAGGGCCACATGGCGTCAGAGAGCTGAGGGCCCCATGGCGTCAGAGAGCTGAGGGCCCCATGGCGTCAGAGAGCTGAGGGCCACATGGCGTGAGAGAGCTGAGGGCCACATGGCGTGAGAGAGCTGAGGGCCACATGGCGTGAGAGAGCTGAGGGCCACATGGCGTCAGAGAGCTGAGGGCCCCATGGCGTCAGAGAGCTGAGGGCCCCATGGCGTCAGAGAGCTGAGGGCCACATGGCGTCAGAGAGCTGAGGGCCACATCCTGCTGCACTGCTTTGTCATGGCTCGTCACACATCCTCCATACATCTGATACATCTTTCAGGAGTCGCTCGGAAAACACGGCACCAAGAAAACCGCAATGAGATCCACGCATATTTAAAAGCTCATGTGTCAGTGAGATACATTAAATATGGAGAGAGTATCTGCATGGCCAATGCTGTGTGCAGAATTTAACAGACAATGACTGCCTCTGCTTTCCTGATTCACCCAGGGAGGGGATACACACAGAACATGAGAGGAATGTTTTTAAAAGCCTGGAAACAAATTCCTGTGCACTCCTAACCCGAAATTAGCCGAGAAATAAGAAATAAATAAGGTCTGTAATGGCAGTGTGTCCACACCTGCTGACATGACCCTGAAGGTGCATTTGTCAATCTGCATGACGTAACAGGGGCCAGTGCTCCGGGACACATCAAACACGCAGAAAGAGAGGATGGCCTCAGCCCCTGCAATTACGCACCCAGCAGTTACATGTCTTCAGTGGCAAGTCGGCCCTTTAGTGAGGGCCCCCCGAACCACCCCCTGATTACAGAGCTGCGATTTATATGCATCCGCAACTGAGGATTGGAAACAGCTGTAACCTACCCCCCCCGCCCTCCCCCCCAGTGCTGTCAGAGCTCCGACAGGGTGCGGCGACGGGGACGCGGTTGCTCCCGGTGAAACGTGAACTCATTCCGCAGCGAAGTCAGCCGTGAGAGCCTTCTTAAATATGTATAAAGGTGCTGCCTCCCACAGCGGCCCTAAAGTGGCAGACTGTAAAACCTGTTTGGGTTGGCTGTGATACCGGAATGTTAACCACCACCGCCCCCCCCCCCCCCGGCCGGGATCCAAGGCACTCACACACTCTGCGGGGGGACACCACCTCAGGTGAGATCTGTCGTCACAGCAGAGGACGGGAGAGGGGGGCAGAACTGGTAGGCAGCTCTTTAATAAATTCCACTACCGCGGACCTCAGGGAGGTGGGTAAGAAATCGTTACTGAGATGATGCTGCTCCCGGTATTACGTGCGCTCAGCAAAGTTACACAGTGGGCAAAAAAAGCATCATTTCATGAGATTAGGATCCGTTAATTCATCACTGAGAGGCATAAAGCGACTTCATAAATGAGTGTTTCAAGCCGCCTGGCGGTATTTATCAAACGGTACTTGCCGTCATGTACCAGACGATAGCTTATCTGCCCCCGAAAAGACTGAGGACACGATTATGTGATCCTGAAAGGGTCATATTTTTATCCGTCATCCTCTAAACACCAAAACTAAACCTCTCTTGGGGGTTATTAGCCCCTTAGGAACGATGAAGGCCCGCCCCATCAGCAGCCAATCGCGTGGCCCCATCAGCAGCCAATCGCGTGGCCCCATCAGCAGCCAATCGCGTGGCCCCATCAGCAGCCAATCGCGTGGCCCAATCGCACGCCGCAAGACCTCGGGGACGACATGGGAAGCCATAGAGAGCAGAACATGCGTCAGCTGGGTCCTGTTGGGACGGCCGCAGGGGAAAGGTGACGGCGATGGCGTGAAGCCGGCTCAAAGCAGCGAGGCGGTGCTGGCCAGAACGACACGAACCCCGCGACACTCCCCGTCAGTGCTGAGCCGGTGGACGGCACGCAGCGCAGCCTGGGGGTGTCGGTAACACGCCGGACGATGTTTTGGCAGAAGCGGCCCTCCGGTTTATAAAAATAAGAGCAGCATGCACCTCTCTGAAGTGTGGATTAAATCACTGCGAAGTCACACGTTCACGCCTGCACTCAGACAGGGCTATAAAAATACTCTTTATATAGAAAAGTTGAGTAATAAAAAATACACTTAAATGAAAAAACAAACCTAAATAGTCAGGTTTACCATCACTGTAATGGGTATGTTACTCCATCTACTAAGCCCTAACACCCCCCTCCCAACCAAAACAGCCACACGCGGAATGCACCCCTCCCCTTACGAACATGGTCCATCCGAGCGGCTGGTTTGTGCCCCTGCTTGGACGCTGTCGGCCCACCAGGTACAGCCTGCCCCCCGTACAGATTCAGGACGGAATCCCCTGTCACCTGAAGTGATTATGTGCCCCCTCCCCAACAGGCAGTTATCACTGGCTCTCAGGACCGATCCCTATCACCCTCCCGACCCCCCACCCAATCGATCAGGACTTCAGAATGACAGATAAGCCCCCTCCGGGCTCTTCATGTTGAAGTAAGTCTTCCCATCTGAAGCAAAAGCAGGCTGGCGTCCCCCCTAGGAAGGGCCCAGGCACGCATTAGTGACCCCCGGGTGTATGATTTTAACATGCACTGCGCTCGCATTAAAATGGTGGCAGGCGCTGGAGGGCATAAATTTCCCTTTTTTCGCGGTTAATTCATTTTTTTGGTTGTTATTTATATTAAAAATCTCACTAATGAGAAAGAAGGAGGCCGCTGAGGTCATGCAAGGCCCTTTGGCAAAGTGTGTGACGCACGACGAGCTACAGAGCGCATGGGAACCAGGACAAACGCGCCAAGGCGTCGTCCTTAAAAACCCCGCACCCCCCTGAATGATGCCGCCCCTTGTGTCACCCTCATTAGCACACAGCCATTCCCTGCAGTCCCCTCGTGTGGCACAGACCATCTGAATGGGGAGACGAGAGGCAACCTCCGGCGCGTAAAGGTCAGACATGAGGGATGCCAGGCGGGCAGAGAAGCCTCGTAAGCTGCTCAAAGGGCGGCCTCAGAGCGGGGAGGGAGCGGGGAAGGGCATTCCTGTGAGCGGGAATAGAAAAGGCCCTGGATGAGGCCGGAGGCCTACGAGCAGGTTCTCCATGGCCGGCAGGTGGGACCTTCCACAAAGAGAGGCGTCTGAGCCACTGCCTGTTTGCCAGGGCGCCATGGCGGGTCCATGGGAATGAGCAGGCACAGCCAGACCAACACGACCAGACAGATACACCACAGGATTAAGAGCATCAGGGGCCCCATCATTCAAGGGGGCCGGAGAATCAACCACAAATCTAACAAATCCCTCATGATTACACGGGAGCTGCTAGATCGGGGGTTGGTGGCAGCGGGGGGGCGGGGGGTGTTTGGGAGCATGCCAGCCCACCTCCTTCCCTGGAAGCAATTAGTTTCTGTTTAGTGGGGTGACAAATTGATCAGGCACTGAGTCACACCTGACACCAGAATCAAAGTGGAGGCCCGCTTATCTGTGGCCAGTGAGGATCATCTCCTGGGATACTTGGGCATGGCATGCGGCGAGCTCCGATCCGTGGGAGGGGGGGTGGGGTGGGGGACAGGCAGGCATGCTGAACAAGACCAAGTCCCCAGAAGGAACCTCCATCCCATAAATTCATTACCGCCGAATTCCGACTGGGAGCCCCAGTGAAATGGACTCGCTGAAGAGGTTCCTGTGGTAACGGAAAAGAAATGGAGGGGGGGGGGGGGCGAACTGAGGAACTAAAAGCCATTAAGGATTGAATAAGCGATAGTGAATCGCAGAGCAGGAATGATTTGATTAGTGCTTTCAGCTCTAGAGGAACCTGCAAGAGCAGTACGGCGACGGCAGCGTGATAGAGCCTCTTAATTGCTGTAACTGCACCTAGAGACGGGATGATCTGTGACATCTCGCATGGCACTGCGCACTAACACTAATAACTGTTAATTAACTGTAGCAGGGATATTCTAAAAATGCACGCCGTCTAGCGTATCTTCAAGATTAAAGGCGCGAATCTCGGGGGAACTGCGCAGCACATCAAAGGCGGGGGGAGAGAGGGGAGACGGAACGCAAGACTTAACAGTCCTGGGCGTAGTGCAGCTCCGCACGGATGTTGCTAGAATGGTTGTGGTGTTATTGTTTTCGTGTTTATTAGCTGATGCAAAACTGTGGGTGTAATTGGCCCAGGAAGACAAAACAAAGTCTGATAAGACAATAAGGAAATTAATAAAAGCACAAACTACTCATAAAAGCAGATGATCAGTCCAACTGTAGAATACACATATATACCCGGCCATACAGTCTCACATTACTATACATTTCCTACAGTCCCTCAAGCCCCCATTCCAAAGCATACCCTGGCAACCCATCTGTTTCAGATAAACATAAAGCGACATTTTCATCCTTCTGTAGAAACCCAGCATATTTGATGGATTACTGGGGCGTCAGTGGATCTCACCGGTGGGTAGATGGTAAATACATGGTTCGCTAGCCTTTCTCTCAAACCCAGTATCTGTGTGAAATGTGTCGTCCCCTCAGCGATGAAGCCTGCATGTGCCAGTTGCTGCCATAAGTTGGCCGATCAGCCTCACATGCTGCCATTACCCCCGTCCTGGAGGGCAAAGCAGTGTTACTGCCTTTCACTGTCCCACCCCACGGCCATCTGACTGAGGGACTGTAATTTGTGAAACTCTCTGACTTACAAAACTGATTAAAAGGCACCTGGAAAATGCATCTGAACTGAAAGAAGGACAAGTTAAGAGACATTAAATGATCCTCTGTCATTTGCAGAGGTGGAAATTTTAGGTTCAGAAAGTACAGATCCAGGCCAGCGTTTTGTTTCAACTAACCTGTTGAGTATACAGAGTCACAGTCACAGAGGACTTTGCTGGTTGCTTGAAACAAAACGTTGGCCTGGATCTGTACTTTCTGGACTTGAACTTTCCACAACTGGTCATTTATTACTTGCCATTTGTAATGTGGCAGTTTTCACATATCTCATCGTGCTCTCTGATCCGTCGCGACATGCTCTCACATATAGGTCAGCTTCGGGTCTGAGTACAGGGTCAACTACTTTATTGAGCACGGGTTTCAAACCAGCGGGCATGGGATTCAAACCAGCGGGCATGGGATTCAAACCAGTTGGTACGCTGAGCAGCACCCACCATGCCGATGCAAGGACACAGTTCCCAGTAGGAGCCACATCTCCACCACATCGAGGGTGAAGCGGGGGGAGGTGGGTGCTCAGTGACGTCATACCGAAGGGTCACGCCATGAAAGATTTGTTTGATTCAAAGGCAAAAAAGTGATTTAGCTGAAAAAAAAACATATAAAGGTGCTCATGTAACAATGACGTAGAAATGTATTACAGCACATTGATGTAAAGTCCCTTTGGGAGATAGGAGCTATAGAAAAATAAACTGAATTGAAAAGATGATAATGCTGGAATGATAAAGACCACTGACACTGCTAGATAGCCTGCCCAAGTCTGCTAAACAGAGTGTGGAAATGAGAAGAAAGTTAGGTCAACAGAAGGACAAGATCATTATTTAGAGACTCCTGGGTCCAGAGACAGATGTTGAGAATCCAGTTAATTGGAGAAATTGGGAAGCATTATAAAGCATGTTTAGATAAGTCGAAAGGTCAAGAGGTGATGTGAGGTGCATGGTGACTTTGGGAAGCACCAATATACAAGGGAGACAAATCCCTGCCATGTAGGTGAAATCGCTTTTGAGCAATGAAATGTATGGATGTGTCACGTGTCACTAAAAAGTATATAACTTGCAATCATTGCAAGACTCCAAGAGGAATCTTAGATTTGTCTCACTTTACATGCCAAGTGAATAAACTAACCGAAAGATACTGTTGGTTGATGCTTGTTTACTGTTAAGCTGAGATTCGATTTCTCCACAACACTGGTGCCGCAGCAGAACGTTGACTAGTGACCATTAAACTGAAAGGTTGCCAGTGACCAAGCAAATCTAATGAATATCTACAGAGCAGGACAGCTTCCACATACTGATGAAGGCACACAATGAGGCTGCATTTAATAACCCCTAGCTGTACTAAAACGCTGGCTTAGCGGGACACGGAGACGCATGTTGTGCAAATGAAGGCTGCAGCTGTCATAGATGCATTACTGTTCACCCAGCGATTTGAGGTAGAAGGAACAGCACAGTCAGAAGCTTTTAATCTGTGTTTACCATTTGTGTTTTGCACGGGAGCAGAGCGGCTGGATTTTTGCATTACATATTCATGGGGCTTTCCGACATCCTTGATTGGTGACATACATCAAGACCTGTAATGGGGGCATATTCTGCATTGACTCATTCATTACCCAAGAAAGCGCAGAAATGATGGATGCTGTTCGGCTGTTTACGTGGTTGTAGCAGCCTCATTCTCAACACTGCCCCAAGGCTAAAAGGAATCAAAATGAGCAAAGCTAAGCTAACTGGAAACAAGCAAAGCCTAGATACGCAGAAATAGGATAACCTAAGCAGAAATAAGCTAGGCTAAACTATGTGGAAATATGCCAGGTTATGCGAAGCAGAAATAAGCAAAGTTAATATAAACAGACATAGGATAAGTTAAGCAGAAATAAACTTGGCTAAGCTAAGTGGAAATAAGTGAAGCTAGGGTAAGCTAAGCATAAATAAGCTAGGCTAAGCTAAGTGGAAATAAGTGAAGCTTTGGTAAGCTAAGCATAAATAAGCTAGGCTAAGCTAAGTGGAAATAAGTGAAGCGAAGGCAAGTAGAAATAGGAAAAGCTAAGTGGAAATAAGCCATCTTAAGCAAATGCAAAATAAGAGAAGATAACCTATGCAGAAATGAGGATGGCCAACCAGAAATGAATTAAACATAAATAGGCCAGGGTATGCTAATTCTAAATGAGCTAAGCTAAACAGAAATAAGGAAAGCAAAGTAGAAAAAAGCGAAGCTAACACTTTAGCCTGTTTCAGCACTCGCCTGACAGTACTGTTTCATAAATGAACGTACCCGTGTCCTACCTCACAATAACCAGACGACACATTAAGTGCCATTGAGAGAATAATGTCCAGATCTTCTTCAGACTAGCTTTCATCTGGAAACTGAGCTAATGCTTGAGTGTCTTGTTCCATGAGTTTCATCGTACTGTGCAGGTAATCTCACACTATACCACAGTCCTAGAGTTTAGGCCGTCATATTTAGATATTCATGACATTTATTTGTCTTTTACAACATCACACTGAATTTCTGGGTGGCTAACCATGGGTATAGGAATAGTGCTTTTTCAAGCCAGTCGACTAGCTCGTAGTTAATGTTATGCTGCCTGGCTTATTCACTTCAAGGGTTATGGCTTCAGAGAGTCGGCAAAAACACATGAGCACGGTCTGAATCTGGAATAAAAGTTGTAAGATGTCACTCCTCATTACACATCAGCGGCAGAGAGTGAGATACAGCCAGGGGAAGCGGAGGCCTGGCAGCCTCAACACGCCTTCCGTAACAGGCCACGGTTCACAGCTGACGTGCCCCGATGTCAACTTCATTACCCTGTCACATTAAACACCCGGGGCTCTGCTAGGTTGCGCGTTTTGACATGCACATCTGAATTTCTAACAACTAATTTTGTTGGAAAATAAATTCGACCCAATCGAGCTTGAAGACAAGGGGTACACAAGCAAAAAGCTTTCCGCCAGACATCCAACAGCTGACCGTTCACAAGCTTAGTGAGCGATATGGAAGGTAAGAGGCTGTTTTGACCTTGAATCCAACTCTTTCCCGTGAGAGACAAAACATATCTCAGATTTAGCCTATTTTTACCTTTGGGTCTGACATGGTGACTGAAAGCTAAACCAGTCAAAGAGAGATTTTAAAAATAATTCCCCAAAAGGCGCAGACCGTAAAACTCAGCTTTAAAGACACGGTTCAAACAGATGACGATTAAGGAATCTGTACGACCAGCGATCACGGAATACGGCCGCAGTGCACACAAGCTTCGAAGCGCGTTGCAAAACTTTGAGACCCCCTGTATGCCAGGGGCCAGTCCTCAACTGTCCCCCCGCCCCTGAAGATCACTCACAGTCCCCGGGCAACCATGACAGGAAAATGGAGTGATGGTGAAAGGCTGCGATGCACGGGCCCAAATGAGCCCCAGAGCTGTGAAATGAAGGGGGTTCTTTCAGGGCTTGGAGGATGAGGCCTGAATGCAGCCTTTTTCAGCCTCTTTCTTACATCCATTAGTCACAGAGTCTCAGGCTCCACAACATGGTACCTTATGTAACCTCCAACAAAGCGCTGCCTGTCGCCCGGCTCGCCACACGCCGTACCCAACGGAAGAAAGCCTCTCAGACCAGAACCCCTTACACCAGCCAGGCACACCGATCCAACACCACCGTGCTTATAATGTGCGGCTGGACCGGCCGCATTCGCGAGGCAGAACCCCTGCTACAGCTACATAGATATCAGGATCCTCAAACTAATTAATATGTTTTGCAATTATCCATCTTAATTATACAGCATTTGCTCTTAAAGCCAGGGGTGGTTTTGGAGCAAAACAGATTTGCCTGTCAACAAAACAAGCTGGATATTGCTGCTAGCAACACACACACACACACACACACACAGAGGTCCCTTTGGTGAAGAACCTGACACCCATCAGTCACACTTGCAGAAGAACGGTGCTCTGCTTGGGAAGACACTAAGGTGAGAGAGAGACGGACTCCTGCAATATGACGACCGTCAGATGCTAAAGCTGGGGCCAAGCTGGCCGATCTGAAGGTGAAACAGAGCCCACTGTGCACACCTCCGCTGTAAGTCTGAGCGTCACATAACGGAGTATGTGCTGGCCAGTCACAGGAGCACGTTCAGTGAGAGGCTAAGATTTCACAAATGCTCCACTGAACAGCACAGGAAATCATTCCTGCCCGTGGCTGCATGTATAACTCCTCCACGTAAGCACAAGAATCACACTATACACCTCAGTTCAACCCTATGTATGGTTAATTTCTGTAATATAATAGAATATTGTTTGTGTATTGTTTCTATGTTATATTATTATATATTATATATAATACATAATATATAATATATATTGTTTGGTAATGTTATATTTGTATATTTGTTACTGGTATTTAACTTGTTAATTTTTTTCTTACTGTCCAGGAGCAACAGTACCCACATAATTTCCTCAGGGATCGATAAAGTTTTCTGAATCTGAATCTAAGTAACAGAAATGACAAACTGAGAGTCTGTCCCTACTCTCTGCTGACCGGACATGCAGCAACACTGGTCACCTTACCCTCCGTGCTGCTCCAGCTAATCGATGAGTATAGATTATAACTCAAAATGCCAAAAAGCACTGACCCTGCCAGCTCGCTCCAAATCGAGAGGATTACAAACAGAACTTTCCCTTCTGGTGGCTCCCATTCATGCCGATACATAGCCACAGAGACACTTAAAAAAAATGTCTTTTGTTTCATAAAGGACAGTTAACACTACTGTGTTTTCATTTTCCCAGCAGCAAAAAGGCCGACAGGCGCTTGGACAAACGTGGAGCTGTCACCTTCACCTACTGTAGAACCATTATTTAGTCTGGATCAATTACGCAAACTCCTTCCAAAGTGGGACCTCCCCTCTCAACCTGCCAGTCAATCCTTCAGCATCCATCTGATGCTTTTGTCTTGTTTTTCCCTCCCTTGCCTCCAGGCGGATGCATGCCCTTTGACCTCTCAGCATGGCGACTGACCCAAGCCCCGCCCCCCGCTGCTCTGCCACTGCGGATGCTAACCAGACGGGGGGTGGTGTGAGGAGAGGCTGGTGACACCTGCCGGGCAGCAGGAAGGCCCAAAATGATACGGCGGGGGGGAGGAACGATCTGAAAAAGTAACTCGTGACGGGCAGTATTTCAAACAACAGCCTTGCAACTTTAAAGCTACTGCACACCCTGCTCTGGATCTATTCCCTGCGCTGTAGGGGTCAGCCGCTGCAAAGAGCTGGGCCGCGTTTTTAGCCGGCGCGAGATTCAGATGGAGACCATGGCGGAGGCCGAAGAGCCCCCACTTTTACTTTCTGAAGCAGCGAGCTGCTATTTGGCACATTTTGCTGCCTTCCATGTCCAACTTTTCAGGTGCAGCTACGTAAATAAGCCCCCGCAAAAAGCAACCCCCACCCACGTTGATGCCCTAAACCAGGAGGGCTGATTAAGTTAAGGGCCAACGCCTCAAAATCGGTTAAAAATCTAAAAAACGCCGTACTTTAGCTCACCAAGCACAACCCCCCCGCCATCTTCAAAGACTTTGTAAGTATGTTTTTATAAGTATGTAATGAGTAGGACCGAAAAAGAAAAACAAAACATTCATTGTCCTCTGAAGCGGGAACATTTGGGGCCAAGTGGAAACCACACATACCTAGGTGGCGGTGAACCCAGGGGTACAGCAGGGCCTGGCATTCCCCAGCAGGGCCTGGCATTCCCTGGCAGAGCCTGGCATTCCCTGGCAGAGCCCAGCGCAACAGGATGGGAACATGTCCTTGCTGGCTTAATCAAACCCAAAACGTCATTTGGGCCCGTTGCACGATTCCTGGCTCAATCATCTCCAGATGCATGCTGATTACGTAGAAAGGAGCCGTGTGGTTCAGGGAGTGTCAGGACATCTTAGGCTACACTTCTCACCAGATGATGCCCCAAAAAATGTCCCGGTGTGGCTGGCTGCTTCACCGGGCAGATGCCAGTTTTTACAAGCTCTGAGCAGCAGTAGAGATCGTGGAAATGTGTACAAATGCCTAAAGGTCCCCTAAAGGCTGATCCCGGCTAAATGAAACTGATGGACCCAGCACTAGACACTGCCGAATCAAGAGCACCGTAAGAATGGCATATGCTAACCTCCGGCAGGACCCAGATGCTCAGCGCAGTCAGCGGCTGCAATACTTATAAACCCATAAAAGTTTGCTTGGAATAACTGAGAAGTGGATATTATGGTCTGTGCGGCACAGCGCGCCTCTCGCCGTGAGGTGCCACAGCAACTGATGTTGGAAATGCTCGGCGAGGCTCGAGTGATGATAGCAGATGGGCGGGCCGCAGAGAGGCGCGCTCCCCCGACCGGAGCCCCGACCGGAGCCTGTGGAGCATGCCGCCACCGTCTCCACGCATCAACATCCGGCACAACATCATCATCAACATTGCCGGGGAGCCTGGAATTTTTTTCCCCCCAGCCAGTGGAGAGGATCAAAGAGTAACAGCCCAATCAGCATGCACCTTTGATGTTCAGCCCCCCCCTCCCCCCACTTGGCCTCACAGCCGCTCCCTCCATCTCCCTAATGAGCACAGGGGAGCACACACCCCGTGGAACGCCGACTGACCCACCGCCTCCGTGCCCCCTGATAGTTGGTTCACTGCTTCGCATGGGCTGTGCATCTCCAAGTGGCAATGCGGGGGTCATTATAGGATGGGCAGGAGCCCACAGTACCTGCGGTGCCCTGAGCGCCCCCGCCAGGCAGGCTGCGGGAGGACAACCATAAGACGGACGATGATGCCGTCTGACTGGGCTGCACCTGGGGGAAGCAGGAGGCTGCTTCACCTTCTTCATTAAAGCCATTTTAGGGGGAAAAAAATCCATTTTCTTTAAAAGTCCCCAGAACAGATGGAGTAAAATTAATTGCGCCATTAGGTCCTGATAGACAATACCGGAGTGGTTTTCTTTTAACGGTGCATGTGTGTTACAAAGTGCTCTCTGTAAAAGGCAATTACTGCAACATTTGCAATAAAATAAAGGTTGCTTTAATGGGCAATAAACACAGGCCACAAATTTGTAACAAAATGGTTCTCTAAAGGAGCTCTGCTATTTGCAGTTCAAAAGCATAGTGGGGTCTGCTGCAATCAGAGTGGGCTTGGTATAAAAAGGCTCGGGTGAGAGTTCAGGAAGGGCCTTGGGGATTAACACCAGGAGTGCATTTTCTTCAGCTTTGCAATTTAAAGGAAAAGAATCTCCAGAAATTATTGGCACTGGTAAATCAAAAGAACTGCACAGAGAAAAATAAGCAGAACATATAAACACTCATTGACATGCTGCCTTATTAGCAGCCAGGTAAACAATATCCTCTTACAAACTGTGCAGTTAACAAAGCAAAAGAATTACAGCAGATAAAGTTGAAGGTTTGACTTTAAGGTAGCTCATAATGATGATAAAAGCATTCAGCATTTAGAGCTATCATTAATATCCACAATGCATTTCTTCTGCTAGTCACACAGAAATCGACATTCTGAGCTTAAAGAGCAAAAACAAGCGCGAATGTACCACATTTATACTGGAATTGTCGTGCTCCCTATTGTACAAGCAGCTAAATAGCAGGCTTTGTGTAAAGGCAATGTCTTTTGAATGCCAACAAAAATGTTATCAAACCTTAAACTAGTTAACCCAATCATGTCTCAACAAATATCCTCAAACCCAAAGTGAAATCAAATCCTAACAAATTATCAACCCTAACAGAACATAAAGCCATATCAAACCCTTTCCTGTGCTACCAAATATAACGCTAACCCTAACAAAACCCCAGAAAATGCTAACAGGTGCCAATAAACCTGTTGTTATCAAATGCTCTTGATCCCTAACATATGTTAATACACTAAAACACAAATGCGCCAGAAAACTGTAACAAATACTATCAAATTCCATCAAACCATCACAACGCCTTAAAATGCTAGAAAGCTATCAAGCACTACCGAATGCTAACAACGCACGACCTCCTTTGAAATCGTGGGGTGCCATAGCAACACTTTGACAGCCCTAACAGTATGCACGTGATGACAAATTTTAATGGCCATAGAAATTGTTTATAAATGCCCTCAAAATTTTCTATTATTGTGTGAATAATTACAGCTAAAGGATTCCACCACTAAATAACGCTTTAAATTACAAGTATTTGTTCTTGCTCGCCTGCGGGTAGAAATTAATGTTCTTTCATCTGGTGACTAATTACTTATAATGCATTAAATAAGAAATCAATCTAAAAGAGATCATTGGTTCTGTACGTCTCCAGCGGGATTGTGTCACAACAGCCAAGATCAGCTCTGGATTCCAAGTATCTTAGCCTGGGCTGAACTCCGTTACACAGCATGTAGCGAATAAACAGCTGTACAGGACCATGTGTGGCACATACAGGGACCTCAGAGCAAGACCCTGTTTGGAAACTGTGACATGGGCGCTAGGCAACGGCTCACAAAATGCTTTACGGGAAGTTAGAACTTTGGCCGAGTCGCGGTGGCAGTGGACAGCGGCAGTGGACAGTCTCTTCTTCACGGCATTCGATGACGAGCACGTCGGGATGCAGCGGAGGCTGGCGCTGGGGGGGATGAGGACATTACGTGGAGATTCTGACAGCGCACGCTATCCCCGGATGGATATGTGATATCGAAATGATAATGTTTCCCCAAGGCGCTTCCCAAGGTGGCGCCGTGGAGGGAGAAGCCATCCTCAGCACGCCTGTTGCTGAGCTCTGCTTGCTTCCATCATCCTGCCACTGATGCCTCTCCGGGCTGGATGTGGCTGACGCAGAATAGCGTCACGGGGGGCCGATTCTTTGGCGGTTAGGCCTCTGGAAACAGCCAGGGACGCGGCGGGTGGAAACGACGTCCACCACGTCTCGTCTGCGCCTCTGCCATGTCGGCGTCAGACCCGAACGTCCCCTTCTGGCTGTGGCCAGAGGAGGCCGGCGGGGGCTGCGGTGGGTGGGTGGGGCGCGCCTGGGCTTCTGTCACGCAAGCTTGGCTTCCAGGCAGCCGTTTGTCATGTGGCGGGGGCTGTCAGAAGGAGCGGCGTGTCCCCACCCCAGGCCATCTCTGCGCTCTCCTCCCGTCTTTAATGAGTAGCTCGAAATGACAGCTTTAATCACTGCCTGTGGCCACTGAAAGAGGCCGTTAATGATAGAAAAGAACAGAGGACCATTTGCATCAATCAGCTCTAAATCACTTTTTATGATAATGCGCTGAAGCAAGGAAAGGCCTGCGATGCCGCCTGCATGATGATGCACTGCGCCGCTGTCTCCTCCGCTCAGGCCGTCGTGTAAATCTCTTAAAGCCACACGAGCCCTCTGGCCTGTCCGCCCGCCCACTCGCCAGCGTGCTGGGCCTATGCGGAGATGAGAGGGGGGGGTGGATCAGGAAGAGACGGACCCACCCCCACACGTGGCCATGTCCCTGCCACACCGAATCGCTGGGGCTTCACCGAGATGGTGTGCAGCGTCACCGTGGCAATGACGCTGCGGCTCACAGGCGTGGCGCAAGCACACTGCGGCGCAACCCAGCGGCCATGCAAAACGAATCAGTGTGCATATATAAAGAAAAAACAACATACGCATTACATTATGAAAAGAAATCAGGAATCTGGCCGACACTGTAATGGCATTAGAAATGAAAGATAATGCAATGCATCGCTGCCATTCCATTGCAACACAGACTTCTTGTCAGTCACCACAGAAATTTGCGGTTTCTGCCGACCCTGGTAAAATTGGCAATGGCGTGTTGTAAATTAATGACAGCCCGCTGCATTTTATGTTTGCACATGTGTGTCATTTACTTCAGACATGCCCTTCTAAAATCAGTGTAAAATGTTCCTTGAAAAATGGAAAAAAGCGATGTACATGACCAGACCAGCAGCAGAAGAGGAACCCTTATGTAACAGCACATGTGATTTAATGCAAATCAAGACCTACGCAGAGATATGCAGTGCAGCCGGGGAATGGGAAGCATACCATACTGCAAATGCCCGGAAAAAGTATCAGCAAAGGAATCAAGTTCAGTTCCGCCAGGCCCATTTAACATACGGAATACACAGAAAGTCTGCAAATCTTCTGGAAGTTAAGATACAGATTAACGATGCCAAGATTGATATATGCGAGCCATATGATGACACCATGCTAATACAATCCTGTGAACAGCGCTGAATTACAGCATTATTTTTCGGGGGAGAATTGAATTCAATTCTTTTTAAGTTAAATTTAAATTACATATGTTAACAAGGAAAAGCATACTATGATTAACGCTTTAAAATCTTAACAACCAGTAAAGGTGCCAATAAATACAATTTCAAATACGTATAATAACCTAAAATACATTTTATATTAATTCTGCTAAACTTTACTTTTGCATTAAACTGAAGATCACCATAAACCAAAAACCCAAATAAGTTGTACTTAATTTATTGCACATCAAAAAAAGAGTAATCTATGACAGCATTTATCAATTTATTTTTAAAATCTTATTTTTTTGCAAAAACTTCTCAGTAGCCATGGATTCCGTGCATACAAAAATATAATTTTTCAGTATTACTAAAACATCATATGATCTTGATCCTCACATTAATTAAATTTCATTTTTTTTTATGATTTTTAAAAAAAATATTTAATTTGGGAAAATGTTTGCTCTAAGTCATTTCCACAATTAAAACAGGCAGAGTTTTAACCGGAAGCAGCACGACTTACTGTATGCCGGCAACACGCAACTTGCCACGAGCAATATTTTACCACCCAAAAATACAATTATTCAACTCCAGCATAAAATGGTAAAAAATTAACTCACCCTTAATAATCTTCTTCTGCTTCTAAAATAATCCTAGCCCGTTCATATGTGAGTCAGGCGAATAATCACACAAAAAGGGAAATCCAAGATTTTCCCAAAAGCAGAACGCTGCCATAAGTTTCAGTGACCTTCAGCGATCAGAAGCAGGACAGTCCAGAAGTGTCTTAAAAGCCCTGAGTTAAACCCCGACACACAAAGCATCCCTGTCCGAACAAGAGCGGCCCTGACAGGCAGACACTCCTCGCCGACGGACAGACGGGCGTCACAATGCCCCTCCGGGGTCCCGCCCCTCTTCCCTTTCTCCCTCTGTCTCTTGCACCCGCCCTCCCTCTCTTCATCGCTTGCTCGCTCCCTCCCTCCCTCCCTCCCTCACTCCTCTCTCCTCCACAGATGGCTCAGTGCAAGTGTAAGCAAGGAGCAGAGGCTGCTTCTCCTCAAATAATCCCCCGCTGCACAGACGGCAAAGCTTGTTATTGCACTTGCTGATCGCCAAAAAAGTCAAAGCGGAGCCAGGGAAAGGTCAGCGGGCATTAGGGGCTGCTCCTGCGGCACCACGTCACCGAATTCCCACGGTAAGCCGCTGTGAAACGCGACCTGCCCGCCGCGCTTTGCCATGGGCTCAGCTCTGCTTGCCGCTAAAGCCCCTCAATCTGGCAGGAACTAATTTGCACAGCCACAAAGCAGACACGCTCACACTCCCGGGCAGGCTTTTCCAATGACTAGGCCAGAACAATCTACCAAAGAATCAATGATTTCAATGGGCGTAAAAGGGGGTCTGAACAGGGCCAGCCACTAGACAAGAGGTTCAGAATTGATCTCCTTTAGATGTCTGGGAGCTTTGTCGCTGTGTCATGGTAATGACTCGGAGTTCATAAGGCAATCCCCTCGCCCACGGCTGTTCTAAAGAAGCAGCTTAAACATGAACAGAGCCCAGAATAAAAACAACAGAGGGCTTTCCAGACAAACCCTCCCACTGGTATTTGAACCCCAGTCTCCACTGATTTTTTATTTTTTACTGAACTAATTTTTTGGTAAATTCTCCAGCCTGACCGAATTAGAGAATTTTAACAAGTGTTGTAATTCTTCTCTTTTAAGATAATTCAAGACATCTGTTATGGGTGAATCGCAACCTGGAAAAGTGATGTACAGTATATATATAAATTTTTGCGGATATAGAGGCTTTTTTTCTCAGATGAGAGTGTCTTGGGTGACTCGGAGCCACGGCATGCTGATTTATGCTGTACGCCTTGATTGTTTCCAACGATTTTCTGTCAGCAAGTGGGAGGGAGTAAATTGATGTTTCGGCCCGGCGGCCTGAGCCCAGCGATCCATTTCCACGAACGGGTACTGGCCGGGTCTCTCTGCGAGGGAGCGCGATTAAACTGGACAGATGGGAGGCAGCCCCCCTAACAATGCCCAGGGCGATGGCTTCCTCCCAGAATCACTGCACCGAGGGATGGCCGTGCTCCCCCCGTGATGCTGGCGGCACCGCGAGAATGATTCATATTTCCATTATGAGGAGATTTTGCTCTGATGGGGATGTGCGATTAATATGGTGTCCCGGCCTGGCCAGCCTGTTGGCTTTTACCGAGGATCATCGATGTCCTGGTGTACCGTGGCATCACAAGCTACACACAGACACAGGTGATGGGCCTTCTGTGGGACTGGTGGGAATGCTTATTAGCCTGGGTGACCAACCTGAGGAGGCAATCCAAACAGGACAATGGCTCTGGGACTGGAATTTATGACTGGCCGGTGCCACTGGTAGGCTTGCAGACCGACCCGGCATTTACGATGGCACTTTATTCCATCCCGACTCCTCAGCGAAGCGATGGGGAATTATCCTGATGAATGCAGATCAGTAATGAAAGTAAAGAAAATTTTTGTGGTGGGTTGCCTTGATTTGGCGTGTTTTCCTTCTTCCCAGAGAAGGCTCTTCCTGCAGTTTGCGGTATCTGCTTTTTTCCAGCTCGCCAGCACCACCGCGGTTTCCGTGGAAAGCTTTCCCCTGCAAAAACATCAAGACTGTCTATTCGACTGCAATTCTGCAAAGAAACCGACTGAAGGGGTTGTCCTTGGGAAAAATAATATATCACACTGCAGCCCTTGTGCAAATACCACTAAGGTTGCAAGGAATTAACAAACTCAAGGCCACAGCGTCGAGTCAATAACGGGGCTTCTCAAATACTTGATCTTGAACTTCGTATTTTTTTGCAGTCCAGTAGAGTGAAAACCCAGGGGTCCCCACGCCGGAATGGGTTTGGCAGTTTCCTGTATCTAACATTACAACTGCAAATATTGCGGGGAATTTGTAAAGAGGTCCGCTGTGAAAAACCCACCATCGTGACCTAAAGGGAACTCGGTTCTGCACAGGAAAGCTATGCAAATTAGTGACTCCACAAACAACGCGTCCCTAAACAATATGTGTAAAATCTGATGCTGAACCTTGGCCCCGGGGCCCCAGTCCTGGCGACGAGGAAAGCAGCAAACTTTTATATTCGTCGTTGTTCGTTGGGCTGTGATGTTGGCTAGTCACGTGCTACCAATGGAGGCTGCAACCGTGCACGTGGTGGGAGAGATGGGACGGCCCGCTGCCCTCACAGGCAAGGTGTGAAACTCTGAGGTTTTAAGTCAGAGGTAACTGAGCCGGTCCCATTTTATTTAGACGCCAGTTATGGGCTATCGATGGGCAACTAGCATGCACACGGCATGTAAAGGCGATGCGACACTGGTTGTAAGTTGCTCTGGAAAAGAGCGAGCATTTGCTAAATGCTGTAAATGTAAATATATATGCTAACTTTCGGAGAGGTGTGCCCCTGATGCACATGTGACTGTAACTTGCACGGTCCCTGTCAGGGATGTGCTCTGGAAGCCAGTGCTAATCACCGCCTCCAGTAGCTCCTTCTTCCAGTTGTGTCGGCTGCATCTCAGGCAACTTGTGAGGCTGCGTCAACGACTTGCTGGGAGAGTATGCGGTGACACAGGCGGCGAAACCGACAGCTCTGTGGTTGCCTGTCATTCGCCACCACAACACTTAATAGTTTTACCTGCCCGGCCCAAATAAAGGGGAGCGGCGCAACATTTCTGGATGACGGCGGTCCAGAAGATTGCCCATGAAAGCAGTATCAGGGGGTGTCGGGTGGCAGAACCGCGGCGCCCATCCGGTTGGCGGGGAGTCCGGACACATCTGAGCTGGTTACCTGAGATGCATTGTGCAAATTTGCGAAGCTTACCACAAGAGGAATTCTCTGTTAGCTTGTCTTGCTAAGTAAAGTAGCGCCACGCATGTGTGTGTGTGGGGG
>JABFEB020000104.1:15989724-16003918 GCA_019775895.2 Stomatorhinus ivindoensis | reverse complement strand
CCCCCCCCCCCCCCCCCCCCGCTTCCAACCATCCATCTTCAGGTGGCTCCTGTGGTACATTTATTTAAGGGCGAACGTTGGCATGATCCGGGTCGGCGCGGTTATAGGAGTCGAGGGGACCTTTTCCAGGCCGAGTTGACCAATCGCCCCCATTGATTTGGGGGTAGTGCAAGGTGGTGATTTGCCCAGTTTTTGCCTGCTAGGTAGGGGTGGGGGGGCTGAGGCGAGGCACCAGTCCGCCCATTACTGCAGCACAAAACAATACATCCTGATTCATGTCCCTTACTTGTCAATGAATAATAGAATGGCTAAGCTGATTGGACCAGCTGACGCCATCTTTAAAAGCTGCCACCATCCTCTCCCTGCAGGGAAACCTCTGATTTTCCGCGTCCCCCCAAATGCCAATGTCACAGGCAGAGCGCGCAGCTCTCCTGCACTAAGTCCCACCCATGGCTATTGCAGCCCTGCTGAGCTTTTTTTATGAATCAAAATGATGCTGGTTGCTGAGAGACAGAGTTAAATCTATAGATGTGAGAGTAACGTACATCTCGACAGCAGCGGCTTGTAAGACACCATCAGTGTCAATATCTGCTGAAATTTACTTTATAACACACTGCTTTAGAATAACACCCCCCCCCCCCATCTGCCATCATTCCATAACATGGTGAATTAAAAACATGCCAAACTAAATCTCCACTTTGAGGAAGAAAGCCCTAGAAAGGACCCATTTTTACGCTCGTGTTTCAAGTAATCGCTTGTGAAGTTGAACAGCGTCACTAAGTAAACGGCCCATCCACTGAGACTCGTTCTCAGCACCTTCCGGCGCGGCTTCCCGACTCGCTTGGCAGGCCTGGCGTCAGAGCGGGCCCAGCCTGGCAGCCGTCGCTGGCAGTTGTGATTTACAACGGCGTTTAAGGCCGCCTAATAAGGAGCACAAACGCTTCCCGCTCGTCTTGGCAGCCGGCGCGGCCGCTCTAATGATTCACACGTTTTGGCAGGATTGGAAGTGATCTCCTCCGAGCTCTTAATCACAGCAGATCAGCTCAAATAAATGAAAGGGGAAATCAAAACGCGCTTGAATTCCACCCCCCCGACACCCCCCCTCCTGCCCGCCCGCCATCCAAACAAGCTGAACAGCCGCCAGCGGCCCTAATGGCGATCTGTCTGAGAAGTTCGGCGTGCTTGGAGAGGGAAAGGGATTCGCGTTCCAATCGGCAATTGCTTGCAGATCAAACAAAGTGCAGCTGCGGGGGCGGGGGGGAGGAATGGGGGGAGGCTCTGCATCAGGGGTAGGAAGACCAAAGAAGCACCTTCCTCTCCCAGAAGACCAACTCGAACCAAGGTGCTTTCAAAATTACTTGTCTACTTGAAAAATTGGCTGCACGGCTCAGACCTGCATCGTTAAATGTGCTTTATTAAAAATCTGCACAGGTCTCTGTGCCTTTGAGCAGAAGGTTGTCAGTTTGAATATCAGGCCATGGCAAGACAGCCTGTTGAGCCCTTCAGCAAGGTCTCCCAAAATTATCCCAGGGCAGCAGATAGATAGCAGAGCCTGGGCTCCGACCCTAAGCTTTGCTTGCATCTGTGTATGCAAATATGTATATGTGTCTCAGAGGACAGGTGGGACATGAGAACATGAAAACATTACAATGTATGTCTACTAAGCATCACTTTTTTGGTAACTATTTTGTTACCTCCTAAAGCAGAGACAGTAAACATGTTTAATCACCTTCACTTTGTTACTGGTTACATTGCATTGTTTTCATCACCTATACAGCACAGACCCGCACTGTGATGTGTTCTTCTGTTAATAAAGTTACTTATAATCATTTCTATGGGGTTGCCGTGTGGCTCAAAAAGGTAGCACAGTATGCTTTGAGTCCCTGGGAAGGCCGAGTGTTTTCATCCTTATGCCCCGGAATGTGAAAACCGCACACGGCACACAGCCAGCAGACCCTCGTGACGTTACACCGGCATGACACCAAAAGAAAAAAAAACCAGGCGGAGAAGAATGCGATGGAGCTGCGGAGGTTCCTTCAGCACTTTTATCAGTGATTTGACGTGTCACCGGTAATCGCATCTCGGCGAGAAGCTGGAGAGACGATAAGGCCGGCCTGTCGAGCGTGGGATCTGAGCCGCACGTGAGCGCCGCTGCCACCGTTGACGGATGTCACCTTCCTGGGAGATCTCGCTGCGAGAGGGTCTCGCCTTCGAGGGGATGAGAAGGGAGCAGAACGATCTCAGGGAATTCCGTTCTCCCTCCGTCTGTCACAGTGGCATGCCTGCCAGCCGACAGCAGAGCCCAGTGCTCACCTGAACTGAAACCACCTGCGCTCACAAAACACTGGAGGTCAAAGTTCAAGCACAAAGATCAAAGAACACCCAATTATTTTTAATTCTAGCTAAAGAGATATTGTCAGACAAAGAGATAACGCTATTACAATGTACTCAGGCCACATATACTATAGCACTTGATCTCGCAATCAAAAATAATATCCCTTTGTGTTATTTGTTCCAGGAAAGGGCAAAGGATATTCTTATTCATTAATCACACTTTTTAAAATATTTATCAAACAAAAGTCAATACACGTGTTAAACTACTGCAAGACTCCTATTACACATTACATCAATGGATGCAGGCTGTATTTTTGGATATATGATCTCATCTTATTAATATTACAGTAGAGCATTAAGAGGGTCTATGAATTATACCCAAAAATAACTATCTATAAAACATTCATAAAAAGTGGCAACACGATACGTCTAACAACGGGGGCTGCTTGGCATGAATGATCACAAACACTGTCAGGACGATGTCAGTCTTGCCCCCCCCCCCCTCCAGACTGTGCCAGGGCCTCCCCACTGCAAAACAAACAAACAAATGAGCAGCAGAAGCAGTACCCCCCCCTCGGACCCGGGGCCCAATCACACACAGGCCTTCTGAGCAGGAACCGCAGCTGGGACACTTTTGCCATTAATACGCTAATTGAATAATAACGTCTGTGTCGCACCTGTTCCCTACGCATTGCGGCGAGCTGTCGATAAATTACGCTCTCCCCCCAATCCTCTTCCCGCATCCCGATCTTCCATTAAAATAATGTGCCCCGACCTCTGTTGGGGTCAACCAACTATTGTCCCCAGCACAGTCGCCGCCGTGCGATAAATGTCCCTAAATAGCGGGACAAATGAATGGATGAATCACTGATGTGAGTCGCCTGATGAGCACCATCGTGGCCACGCTTGCTGCACCATTCTCAAGCGGCTTGTCTCATACATATACACCGGAGTACAAGCACCCCCCTCCCTTTCATCCTACCATTGCCCGTGCGCCCCCCCAGGGAGAAACCGGCAACATGACCGAACCCTCTTCATCTCCCCTTTTCAACAAACCGAAACCATGCAAAAAGCACCCCAATATATTAAAAAAAAAATTCTCAAACCGCCATCTATAATCTGATTAATCGCATGGCGAGCGCCTCTAATCCAGCATCTTAAACGGGGAGATAAACGCGAGCGATGCCTCAGTGTGGTGGAGGTAATCTAAGCCTTGGGAGAGGAAGGGAAAAAAAAACATCGCTGTTCACCCCCCAAGCATCCCAGACTGAGGGAGTGGGGTAAATGGATAAAAAAAAACAAGCCAGGAGGCGGCTTGTAAATCGTCTGTGCATCGTGGGTCAAGGAGCACCCCCCTAGTATGAAATGAAATCCAGTCAAGCTGACTGAATTAGAAATGCATGGCTGGTACCATTGGCATGCGGCCCCCCAACACCCCATCCCCCCTGCAACGCCACCCTTTAACAGTGGTAGTGGAAGCATCCTGGAGCTGCACATTTAGCCGTGATTAGACCTGACGCTCGCTGCCGCAGTGAGGATCCCCTGTGATACGGCCCACAGAGGCACAGGAAGGACGTCCCCTGATCGAGGGGCCCCTCTGCCGGACCCAGCTCGCGCCATTACCTGTCCTCCCCCCATCTGTCTCTTAACAACCCTCTCTGCACCTTCCCCTATGCCATCTCCCCCACCACACACACGTGC
This sequence comes from Stomatorhinus ivindoensis, assembly GCA_019775895.2. Classification (NCBI taxonomy): domain Eukaryota; kingdom Metazoa; phylum Chordata; class Actinopteri; order Osteoglossiformes; family Mormyridae; genus Stomatorhinus; species Stomatorhinus ivindoensis. The sequence continues at coordinate 15,999,883 of JABFEB020000104.1, read as the reverse complement.
ACGGATGCCCGGGCACTCCTGTCGAGTGAGAGCCAGAGATCCCTGGGAGGGGGGAGGGCAGGAATCACGGCACTGCACCCCCCCGCCCCTCACCCCCAGAGCTGGCACGCGCACTTTCATCCACCATCAAACAAAGCCACAGCTAGCTAACTCATTTTCCTCCACCAATTACAAATTAGTCCATTAGGCTGTCTGCAGTAAGCCCTCTGCCGCCTCGCCGTAATGGCTTGTGAGATTTCCATCATAATCATAATGGCTCCCTCAGCAGCCATGAGTGCAGATGGAGGTCGCTCTTAGGTAATGAGCTATCCCACCACCAAAGGGCACATCTTTGGCATGGTTATTTAGACTGGTGGGGGGTGGTGTGTGTGCGTATGTGTGTACGCGTGCGTGTGTGTGTCTTAAAGGGATGGGGGGGGGCAGTGCAGTGCACTGATAATCAATGGGGGGGGAATTAGGAGGAGCAGAAATCAGCCCAGGCATGAGATGCCTTTTGCGGATAGAAATGGCCAAATGCCAAATCCCAGGCACGGTAGCTGAAGTTAGCATGACATTTCAGCCAGGACACCAACGCCCGGCTTCTTATTCCAAGCACGTCAGGCTTTGGTTGAAATGTTAAGCGTCTGCATCCACCAGTGGCCATTTCATGGCTAGCATGCTGAGGCTACACTAAAGCGTGACGCACATGACATGCTTAAGGTATCGTTCGGCACCACCTGAGCCGGTCCGGCCTGCTTCATGACCAGAAATATGGGCAATATAATCATAATATCCAACTTCACTGAGATTTAAGGAGCTCAGTTCCAAGCTATTTTATAGATTTACAAATTCACACATCTACATGCAGATCTGAAATAATACCTACAATAAGGAGATTCTTTTGGGGGGGGGGGGAGATCAGCAGTGAAAGATCTGCTGATGGGTAAAAATGTGTGATTATCTATCACACACAAAGATGGAAAATCTACTGAGAATAAAGACAAATCAGCAAACGAAAATCAATCTTAATATGCTGAAAAATGACACCCAGAGCATCACAAGCCCCTATTTTTTGTTGTTGTTACAGAAAGGTGAAGCTCTTCTGTAGCAGTGAGTCATACTGTACAGTCCATGAAAAGTCATTACATTACTACAGCCGCTGAATTATTAAAGACCCCCTGATCAATGTGCACATTTCTGGAATGAAGTCTGCTTCAATAGCTCCTGCCTGACTCATCACAGGCTGATAAATTATTAGAATTAAGATACAAGAAAAATATTTTGTATAAACGTTGATTTAAAGAGAAAAAAATGTCCTCATCCTCGCCCTCAGAGCTAGTAAGTTGCTGTCGATTAAATTAGAAGCAAATGCAGAGACACAAGAATTTCACACGGGCCCCATTATTTCCAGCACATTTGTGGTTCCGTTTAAGCACGGGTCTCGCTTCCACTCGGACCTTCTGGTGGCCCAGGGCCTGGAGCGGACCCTGATGTCGGCTCCGGAGAAATAAAAATAGCTCATTTCATTAATGCAGGGTTTCTTTTCCCAGAACCTTATTATGCCTGATATTCATTAATCTCCATTCGCGTCTTCAGGGCGACTGGCTTGGCAACCCAGTGGTTGCACGGACCAGGAGGGATGCAGGATGCCAGAGACGGGAGGGGGGGGGGGGACCTGGCTCTGTGAAATGGAGGAGGAGAGGAGGAGGCCACGACTACGGTCACTTCACATCAGCTGCTCTTCTAGAAACCAGAACGTGACCCTCAGTGGCTGTACTCTTCACAGACATCAAACACATTACATCCACAGCATTCATTTCTATGGGGAAAACTCAAATTTCAACTACCAGGACTAACCCTACCCAGCCCTAACCTTAACTATAAGTAACCAAACAAAATATTTTTTGTTTTCTGACTGCAGTCACAGATCTTTGTAGGAACCTGTAAAATGGTCCCCACAATGTAATATAAACTTAATCGGTACACACACCCACACACTTTGATACACACACATACAGACTCACACACCATAAAAACACATAGACATACATATTCATATATAAACATACAAAGTCACATGCAAACTATCACTCGCATACCAAGTTACTCTTTCGTTACTTTTTCGTGTAAGAATGCAACCTGAAGTATTTGTTTTTGTTGATTATTATATGCCAATGTTTGTTAAGATTTTAGATTAGCAATGTAATATAAACATAATCCACAAATACACGAGTGTATATACAGCATATAGACCCCGGTCTAACAGGCCAGTCTGGAATGAACAGCTAGCGTGCTTTGAACAATGAGAGATCTTACATTATTGATCCCAAGGGTTTCTTTTTATTACAAAGCCCCTCAGAACAGTGTGACATCTCCCCTGGGCATCTACGCACACATAATTAGAGGCAGCCATACACGGTTTCTCTCCCCCTCGGTGTTTTTGTCGATAAATCACATGGGAATGGTCCGGCATTAGCTGTAGCAGTTAGCAACGGTGGAAGAGCTTGAGTTACGTTCACCTAACGAGAGCCCCGGCCAGGTCAGGCCTTGGCGTACAGACTTTTTGATGCTGCTGCAAGCGTGCCCAGTTACCATGGCTCCCGCCATCTGACAGACGTCTCGTCACTAGCCGCTCACCTCAGAGGCCTCGACACACTAATCCCCGCAGGGACAGCTAATCTCGCACACGTCTTATGCTACAAGCGACTGCCGGAGACAAAAGAACCAACTGGAATGCTGTTCAATCGAATTTGACCAGACCAAAAAAAAAAATACACACAATGTTTACAACGGGGCTTTAATAAACACGTAAACAAAGCATTTTCAGGATGCGACAGCAAGCAGCCTATCGATACTAGTGATAACGGCATCAGCGTCAGCAAAGAATGCTTGAAGCAGTTTCCTCAGTTGTCCTCGTTTTAATTATCCGCATCAGAAACCAGACACATTTTGGCAGCAGCCAATCCCACGGGTGTGGCCCGTAAGCACCATACACGCTATTCATTTCCATTTTTCAAGGTCTTATCGCTAATACGCAGTTAGGTCTTAAATTAGACTAAGTTAGGTCAGTAAAATGCAAATGTGATATCGGCTTTCACAACAACAAAAGCCCGGTGCATGGCTGCAGGGACAAGACGAAGACCTGCGCCCTACTTAGTGGCGAGTGGGAGGGCGTGACCCAGCAAGTGAGCGGCCAGCACAGTCGTCATCGCTGCTGAGTTAACTAAAGGACGAGGCCAAGGTCCCGCTCACCTGAAGAATGCATGAACACAAGTCACCGGCCTGCAAGAAAGGGCAAGGAGGGAGCAGGGAAGTGGCCAATCGCTGTAGGGCGTCCTGGAAACGTGAGAATTCAGGTGGAGGCGGGGGCAGACGCACGGCAACCACAAAGTGAAGTGGGTACCAAAAGACTTCTACGGTAACGGCAGAATTCAGGAGATAGTGTTTCCCGGAGACGTCGGAATGAACCAGAGGCCTTGAGTGCATGCATAATTAAAACCTAGTAACTGACGACGTTCTTTATAAATAAACATGGGCCCGAAACACGAGGGGGACTCAACCCTATATCAGGTTCTACACCAGATGCGTAATGAAGCAGAAGTTCTCACTTATTTATTATTATATATTATTTGGCAGACTCTGCCCGCACCAATTAACCATGACGATGAGAGTCATTGGCTGCCCAGCTCGCAGTAATTAGCAGTCCTTAGGAGCCAGACACTTTACATAGCCATGCTCCAACACTAAAGTTAGCTACAGACGGCCAAGGTCACTGGCTCCTTGTCTGGTGTAATGAGGTTTTAGGCATAAATCCCTTTTGCTAGTGGAAACACTCCAGCAGATAATCACAGAGTAACTGCAGTCGAAAGGAAAACATTGTGTTCTGACGCGATACCACATCGTACATACTAACTTCTTAGAAGAGAATCAGTACAGTTGTTTGGGAGTATTTTGGGAGTATTGTCTACTAAGCTATCCTATTCCTGAGTACTCTGGCCCGCAGGAATATTCTCATTATTACATTTCCGTCAGACGCAAATTACCGATATACAATCTAGGGTCAAACACAATAGAGTGCTCGTGTCACCGTAAATCGGAAAGTTAACCTTTTCCCCGATTCCCCCATGCGGACACAACTGCACAAATTGTTTCTCAAGTGTAGCTGTTCCATCATCATTACTCGCACTCAGATATAAGATTTCATTTCAAGGTTTTCCTCGAAGCGAATCCATTCCAGGAGCAGGGTATATGGCAGTGATTCTGCTAAACGATGCCGACTACCGGCACGGCGGACCACGCTAAGCTCACTCTATTTTTGTGTTCAGCCTCACGGGGAATGATCAAGAAATTGAGCGGATGACTTTGTGCTAGACATACTGACGTTTTTATGCATATCAAACCACGTCAGAAAGTACAAAGAAGAAGAAAAACTGCAAAAGATACTGTTACAGTTTCCAGCACATTAGAACAGATGACAATTGTCTCACTAGAGATGACAGGCGCCATTGGGGAGGGGGGGCACGTGCCTTGGCAGTGACACTAAGGGGGAAACAGGGAAGTGGATCATCAGACTGCAGTGCAGTAATAAGCACCGGACCCCATTCTGTGAGCCTTATCGTCACAACATCGTTGGCGGGTGCAACCATGCCAGGCGGAAAATATCACTGCAACCATAGACCCTATGGGGGGGGCATACACGGAACATGCTATCCATCCAGCTCAGGAAGCCTGAAATAAGGGGCCACCCCGCCCTCGGGGGGGATGCTGTTTTTCTGGCCACGGCAACGTAGTGCCTGAAAATGCATGCTGACAGAATGGGGATGCAGTTATGGGGGGGGGGCACGTCCTTCCCTCGGCTCCCATGCTGCGGGAAACATACACTCACCTGCGGCTGGAATCACAGCGTCTGCTGATGTGGCGGCCATTAGGAGGGATGGCAGGGAGGAGACACCAGCCGGGGTGAGATGTGGGAGATGTCACACATGGTCACACCATTCCAGGTGCCTACCCTGCATGATTTCCAGTGCTTGGCCTGGGTATTGCTGCAGTTATTCATTTTAACTTGCAGTACTCTTTCTATAATAATTACTCTGTTACTTTGTTTAACTGGGTTGCTCCACTATGGCTGTTTAGGTTTCATTCAGAACCTGTTTTTCCCTTAGTGTCCTGTCAGTAAAACACAGTGTCTTGAGTATTATAGGACATTATGGCTAACAGCACTCTTCTGGCCTAATCACCAATTTGGTTGCATGATTAATGGTTTGAGTGGAATGAAAACCGAAGGCATCTCTCATACTCCTCCCCCGGAGCAGGATTCTCTTGGAATACTGAACATTTTCTCAACATTTTGTTTTGGTCCCTGATATGTAATTAAAAAAAAAAAAAAAAAAACATTAGATGTGGATGACACACGGTTTGAGAGTTTCGCCTCGGCAGTCATGTTTGTTCGATGCTACCTGATAGATTTATTCGGTGGCAATTGAAATGATTGACGAACATCTCCTGGGGTCTGGGTTTTGTGCGTTTGTTCACCTCTGCTTTGGCATTTGACCTTTGGGTGCTGTGGAGTTTCTGGGCTGCTCTGTGTCAGCTTCTATAAACTGGGAAGAGGATGGCTCCGTTTTCTCACTGTGTTGCTGGCTCTGGGATATAAATAGCAGCTTTAGAAAGGGAGCCGACCAGGGAGGGGGGGCTGGGGGGGGGGCATGGCGCCGGGGCTCTGTGGAGTGCTAGCAGTGACTGGGTGGGGACGCGTGCGGGTGGGGGCTCCCAGCCAGACGTGTTCTACGCTGCTCTGGAGCGTTTTATGGATGCGGAAATATGCAGGGACTCTTTCCGTATTATTTATTTATGCCACCCTGAAGTGAGTGTTCTGCTCCATCTTGTTCTGCATCCTGTCTGAAAGGCAGTGGGGTTTTTAACAGCACAGACAGCTGAATATCCATGACCACACTGCATGCAGTGACCGCGGTTGTGTCACTATTGGCCAGTTAGTCACTGCCGCGACCCTCTTTGCTGTGTCGAACCTTATCAAAGCCGGGTTCCTTCAATGCAGACGCTTGCATATTTTGCCCCTGCGGATCAGAGCAGTCGTGTGTTTGGGATCGGAATGCCTTAATTCCATGCTTTTAGTGGGCAGAGGGGGAGGGACATGTGGGCGGAGGTGGGAGTTGAAGGCTGTCCGGGGCCTCGGGGAGAAAGAAGCACTGACGTCTCTGTCTCTCCCCCCCCGTCTGTCCTGTCCCTGTTGCAGACGGTGGACGACGATGCGATGGGAGCGTGAGAGCGTGGATGAGGTTTGGCGTGGCGAAAGCTGAACGATGCCCAAAGGTGGGGCTTCTAAAACGCCCCAGCTGGAGGACTTCCCACTCAACACCGACATGGTGGAGAAGCAGACTGGGAAGAAGGTAAGGGTCAGGGCCCACGTGATCGGGCCTCTTACCGCGCTCTGCCGCAGCCCCTGTGCTGTGACCCCCCCCCCCCCCCGCTGTCTTGACGATGGATTCTTGGCCAGCTATAGTCATGCTATGTGCTTCATGACTTTCCTGGAAGATGGTGGATGTTCTGTCAACCTATGTGCCAGCTGTCCATTATGATGATCAGGAAAATAAGTTTTACTTCACGTAAACGCAACGACTGCCACACACAAGCTGAGGCAGAACAAAGCACAGTTTGCTTTGCACTCATGGTGAAAGGTTTCTCGTATCCGCTCCCCTAACCTATGGATACAGCTGTGCAGTCTTACATGGAAGGCAAGGGCAAGCAGCCGCTTGTGTGTGTGTGTGTGTGTGTGTGTGTGTGTGTGTGTGTGTGTGTGTGTGTGTGTGTGTGCGCGCACGAGAGAGAGAGAGAACGTGTGACTGCATGCATGTGTGGAAGTGTGGAAGGCAGGCCGGCATCCCTTTAAGAACGCTCCATTCTCGTTGCTCTGTGCTCAGCCCCAGTCATTCTCCTGCACACACTTCACATACTTTTGCTAGAAGGCCTGCCTGAATTCAGGAGCAGGAGGCCTTGGAGAGACAATGATCCTGCCGTCCTTGTACTGCTCCTGGCCTCGCTGTAAATATGAGTAGGTGTCATTTTAAATAAGTTTTTCAGAAAGACGTCCTGTTCCAGCGGTAGGCATTTGTGCCCGCTTTCATGTGTGTAAGTCTGTGTGTGTGTGTGTGTGTGTGTGTGTGTGTGTATGTGTACATCTTCCTGCATGGGTGTGTGTATGCACACATGTTATGTATGTATGTGAGGGAGGGAGGTAGTGCACACTGCAGTGGCGACGGAGGTGGATGGTGCAGTGGCGGAGCAGCAGCGGCTTGTCCGCATATGTACAGCATTCCAACTCGGATTGCATCAGACACGAAGGAGAGTGACTGCGTTGCTAGGAGACGCATAAACACGGGCAGTCACGAAGGCAACTCCGGGGCAACGCAGTGGCGCACCGCCTGGCCTGGTGTGGCCTCTTCCTTCCACGTGGTGGATCGAGCCCGGCCCGGCGTGAGCGCGTGTGTCTGTCTGGGACGGGGCGGGCACTCAGGCAGGCGGTGACTTCATCCTGTCATGGCTGTCCAAGGCTGAGGAGCCGCTCTACCTCCTGGAACCCAGACAACAGCGCGGTGGCAGCAAGGAGACCCGGGTGTTGTCTCTCTGCAGTGAAGCTCCCAACCCGAGCCATTCACATTTGCACAGCAGATATGGGGGCCACAAGTCTGGCATTAAAAACAAAAAATAAACCCCAGACAACTGTAATATTATTGGATTGTGTCAGAATTTGATCTGGCTTAGTTTGAAAGCCGATCCTGGTTTTGAAGGACAGAATTATATTGTATTGTGCCTCCCCTGAATTCCTTTATTAGTTGTTTTTGACGGTCCTCCTTAAAATCTGGTGTTGAAATTAGGCCTTATCTTTGATCAGTGCTGAGGTGACCCCTCCCTGCAGTTTTTTGGCATTTGATCTGGCAGTGAGCCTTAAGGTTACAGTGCCTTGCACACGGCTGTACTTCAGTGTTCGTTCCGGGGGAGGGGTCTTGCCCTTTCCGGACTTTTATCCAGCCTCACCGGGCGAGAGCAAGCGGACCTGTGGAGTGGGGTTCTCTCAGTTTCCGGCAGGGCCCCTAATGGCTTCCAGCTCCCATGCCACCCCCCACCCATCTGGCACTCAACACTCTGCGGTGGGAGTAAATTCGATGGAAAAGTCATGCTCTGCAAATCCCGTAATTGCTGGAAGTCAGACACAACTAAGCAGATGGGATCTGGCTCTGCACTGTGTTGCACACACCCCACTTCTAGGCTGTACTGTACTGTACCACAATGTAAACACCCCAGTTCTATTCTGCACAGAACCACACTACACTTACCCCACTTCTGCATTGTACTGCACTGCAAACACCTCAGTTCTATGCTGCGCTGCATTGCAATGCACATGTCCCGTTTCTGCGCTATAATGCACTGCAGGCAGCCGATTTCTGTACTACCCTGTATCACTTTGCATGTGCCCCTCTTCACAATACCGCTTTGCATGCACCCTGCTTCCACATACCATGGTATATTGCCCTATATTTACCTTTCTTCAGCATTGCACTGCACCTCATGCACTGCACTGCAGACACTCCAAATTTATGCTGCATTGTATTGTACTCTAGCGCACATGCCCCATTTTACAGCATTGTTGCACCCTGCTTCTGCAGTGTAGCCTGCTACACATGCCCAGCGTTTTTACTGCGCTGTAATGAATGCACCTTGTTCTGCATTGCATCGCACTGCACACACCCTGCATCTTCACTGTCTGGCACTGCACAAACTCCACTTCTTCACTGGAGTCACCCACAGTGCTGGTGCTCAAGCTTGCCCACCTCCCTCTTCAAAATGTGTGTATATTTCCCATTCTCTGTATCATACTACTGATCCAGTTTCACATTTTCTATTGTCGAGTATAATTTTCGGTCTTGCACACCTTTTATTCTTGTTTTTGCTCATCTCTGCTTCACAAGGACATGTGTTTAGGTGTTGTGTGTGTGTGTGTGTGTTCTCTCCATTCATCTTAATTTTAAGATTTTTAAAATAACATTCTCTCCCTCTTCCCTCCTTTCTTGTCAGGATAAAGTCTCTTCAACCAAGACTCCCAAACTAGACCGCAGCGATGGACTTAAAGAGATGAAAGAGAAGGCTCCCAAGAGGAAGCTGCCCTTTACTGTTGGAGCCAATGGAGACCAGAAAGACTCAGACTCTGGTGAGACCTGTGGGGGGGGTGGGGAGCGGCACCGCCGCCGCTCTGATAACCCAATGTTGCAGGAAGAAGCAGTGCATGCTGGGGGATGAAAGGGCCTACTGCTTGTGCCAGTATTCATAGTCTGTGGGTTGATGTTCTTGTTGATCTTCTAATGTCTTGGGTTAGGAGAGAATAGGGTTAACAGGCTCTGCAGGCATGAGAGCCTAAAGCGTTTTTAAGGTCATTGTCTTTGCTCTTGAAGTACCTGGTAGTGGGCTGTTGGCATTGCTGTGTCTGGCTCCCATGGCGATGGGTGTTTCCTGGCTTCTTGCCTATGCCTTTCTGGGCATTCAAGCACTTTCTGTTGCAGCTTTCTTTTTTGACTTAAATCATACTGCTGAGCTGATTGGACAGTTGTGCGTATTTATAGAACACAGTTTCAGCGGAGAGCATTGCAGTACCAGTAGTTTTCTTTCAAAATATAACCAGGTAAGCCATGTCACTTTGATTGATATGTGTTTATGTCACTCACTGCAGTTCAGTCCCCTGTTGTGATAACATGGCAAAAGACACACAGCATTAAGCATTTTCTGTTTTTTTGGGGGGGGGGGTCCGTGGAGCTGTTCCTGCCTGGCATTTGTCATGTTTTTTTTTTTGTTAATTTATTTCTCTAGACAATACACTGATTGTTTATTGTGATGCAAATTAGGCAGGGGTGTGGGGTCATTCAGTCCCCAGGAGAGCAGGCCTTGTCGGCTTCAGTAACCAACCCTGGTGCATTGAAGAAGTTCCCCTCCTGCCATTGTGCTGTCCTCCGGTTTATAGGGAATCGCTTACACACAGTGATTTACCATACCTCCCTCGTACGCTCCCAACACGTTCCTCTTTTTTCCTTTGTCCGTCCTCTGGGGGGGGGGGGGGGGGGGGGGGGGGGGGGGGGGGGGGGGGGGGGGGGGGGGGGGGGGGGGGGGGGGGGGG
>JABFEB020000104.1:15959073-15971400 GCA_019775895.2 Stomatorhinus ivindoensis | reverse complement strand
CGGGCCGCTGCTCCAGAATGGTGTCGGGGGCCGGGGGGGTCGGGGCTCCCTCGTGCCTTGAGGGCCACTCCACGCTGGCTGGCGTGAGGCTGCTGGAACCTTCCGGAGCCATCTGGGGAGAAGCGGCGCGTGGCCGGGAGCAGCTGGCCGCTGAGGGCTGCTATTTAAGCTCTGGCAACCGCTCCCCTTGCCCCTCGCCCCCCCCGACACAGCACATGGCCAGTAAGCACACCTCTGCTCCTGACACGGTGGGGGCCATGGGGACAGATTAATGAGCTCACATCAAGTGGGGGGTCCCCTTGCCAAACTCCACATAAACAGCCTCCAAAGCTGTAACCCAAAACCAGAATTCAGAGCCATGTACACAAGCTAGCTCTGACTTAGGGCCCCTGACCGCAGCAGCTCTGCCCCCACCCCCGGTGCTCTTGGGTCGGGAGGGGCTACAGTGTCAGAATGGGAGGGCTAATTGAGAAGCATGCTTAAGCTCTTATTGCGGCATTGAGGACCGATGAAAGGACTTGGGAAGGCGCAGACTCTGTGAGGGCTGCCTGTCAGGACTGCCCGCAATCCCGCTTAGAACCAGTGCTACGAGCAGCACGCGTGGCCGCGGCGGATGCACGACACCTAAACGTGATTAAACGTCAATTATGCTAATTAGCCAACATGACAGCACGAACGACGAAAGCTAATCGTGGTACATTTTTTAGGATGCTTGGCAGAGCGGAGGTGTTGCGTAACCGAGCCCCGCAAACGGCAGCGGGCGGCAGATGCATGGAGCGCGATTAGGCTCGTCTCCCTCCCTGCTTTCTGCTGACAAGCCAGTTATTCCACATTAAACCAGCAATTAAGTGCATGAAGCGATTAGGAGATGCGGAGGCTGGGAGATGCTGCTCGTCGCCGGTATAAATGCCGCCTTTTGGACGCCTTGATGGAGAGCTACGCAGAGCTAGCAGATTGCTGCAGAATGGAAAGCCATCCAAATGGGGGGGGGGGGTGTTAGGTATCGCTAGCTACAGGAGATAATCAAGAGTGATTCCACATTGTGGCGGATCCTTGACGCACAAGAATCCCCAGGGACGAGCCGTCTGCCTTCCACCAATGGTAGGGGAGCTTGTTAATTAAGGTGTCAAAGGTAAAGAAGTATTGACGTCCCCCCCTCCCCCATGGTGCTGTGCTCGGCTCGCTCAGCCCTGGAGGTGTTGTTGAGCTAACAGAAAAAAGCCCCACAAAGACCAATTAAGGCGTTCACTACGGGACAGAAAAGAAGACGAATGGAGGCAGGAAGGCAGATTACAGGGAACCTTTGTACAGATGTAAAGCAATCAGGGCTCTCTCAGGAGGCCACGCCCTCCACACCGGAGAACTGGCCCCCCATGTGAACCCACAACAATCCCTCTCTCTTTCTGCTGCTACTCAGTCAGGCGGGGGCTGAGTGTCAGGTATCCTGACAGCTGCGTATCGGTTTCCCCGGCTGTGGGGGTAACAGTGGCTTGTGCTATTATAGGCAAGAGCCAGGCACAACAGAGCGCCTCTGACCCCCAGCCTGGAACCCCCCCACCCACCTTACCACATTCCAGGTGAGCTTCCCCATATCGCCTCACGCCAAACAATGCCTGCAGGGGGCGACCTCCTGACCCCCCAGTAATGCTGAAAGCATTAACAGCCCATTTAAACAGTGTTCAAACATCACAAGAATAGCCCCGCCCCCTGCAGATCACTTCCTGTCGGTAGGTGTTTTTAAAAATATATAGGCTTGCCCTGTTTAAATGATTGCTAAGAACGATACCTCTGAAACCGGAACAGGGATTTTCTGATTAAGGGCATTGCTGCAACGCAGGAAAACTGTTACTGTATGATGACAAAAGACCAGAGATGGGTATCGAAGTCAAGGGCATGATATCCAAGTCGGGACTTCACTGCAAAGGCTGATAATGATACACAGAGTACCAGCCAGTGCCATATTAACCAAAGGACCGACAACAATTAGTAGAGTATAACAAATTGGTTTCTAATTGAAATTTATGTCTGGCCGGCCCGTTTCACAATAAACTGGTGAATATCCTCCTTGCGACCACGATTGCGGAGTAATTTTGACGAATGGTGTCCAGGCCGTAATGCCCTCTCTCGCTTGCAGAATCTTCATTATTGATCACGTTTTTAAGAATCAGGTAGGGCAGGATGAATGTGCCGCTGTCAGCGAGTGTAATGGAGCTAATAATCAGGGCCCAGACTCCGCATGCTAATGCTGCCGCCTATTTAAAAGCCATTTGCTTTCATCGGGACAGGAGCCCCATCTTGACAGCGAGATTACATAAAACATGCTTAAAGCTTAATGCAGTATGTATATAATCCCCTGTGTCCAGCCCCCCCCCCTTTTTGCACAGCAAATCCAGTGAAAACTGTCCCCTGTCACTCACTGTCTGTAAGCTGCACAGTGATCCTAGGGGGGATGGTATTTTGTGCCACAGTACATTGATAGACAGACATACATACACGTAAATAGACAAACAGACTTGAATCCTGAAGCTATGGGCTTATATTAGCATGACACACATTTAGACAGTAGAAACACATGGATGTCTTTATAGATGCTATGACAATAGAGCTCACCAAAGGAGGCTCTTAATATGGCTCATGTGAGAAAAGCACTGCCACAGACCTCCACCCTCCAGCTCTATCAGAGATTTTGGACACACCCATCCAGCGACGTGCCACCCACCAGATGCCCGACCTCTTTAATTCCTGGTGAAATAACATTCAGCTTCACCAGACGGTGACAAGGTCCCGAATAGCAGCGAGCATCGCAGGCCAGCAATGCCACCCCTGGCTCGCTGAGACCTTGGGGGCTTTCCTTTCATTTGCATGGCAGGTTATTACCGGAGGCAGACACAAGACAGCCGGCGTTTTGGCGACTCTTACACAAGGCGACCTTCTGTCGAACGTGACCTGCTACGATTGGCGAGTAAAGCAGTTTCCTAGAATATACTTGGCTGGAATCACAATGCAGGCCCCAAAAATACTAACAGATGGAAGTCATATTCACACGACAAGATGTCGTGCGTGCGAGACGCCCTGATTTTGTGGCGTCTGCTGCGGGGCTCATGAGAAAACGAACATCAGACTGCGTACGGTCGTCTCCCGTCGCAGCACCGCTTTAAAAAACAGCCTGAAACAGATGGCTGGATGCTTGGCTTCAGAAAAGAGCTGCGCTTAATATTTCAGGCAGATCAGCAGGCAGCGGCTGCAGCTCACGTCAAACGCTCCATTTCAGAGGGGAAAACAGTTGTGGCGAAAAATGATCTACAGAGACGTTTCAATGCGCCACAAACACGCCGCTATCTGCTTTCGGTCTGTGCACAGGGATTGCGAGCTCGCCAGAACCCCCGCACTCCCCGATAATCGCTGCCACAGTAGGAGACCGTGAGCACAAACGTGGTTCTGGTTAAGAGCGGTCTTTATGGGCTAGCCACGGAGTGATGCCAAAGCGATGCTGTCCCTCAGCAACCCCTGAAACTAATCAGAAAGTCAAGACGACGGCTTTAAAAAGAAAGTCTCTCTGCTTCTTCTCCGTCCAAAATATTATACCTCAAGACATGAGTGGAGAATTTATACACATTTAGGATTTAGGGATCATCTAACAGATTTGTTGTGAAACACAAACAGCAAGGACGAAAACAAAGGGGAATAAGGCAAATGGAAAATTCAATATCCGGAACGCAGCAACGGGCTTTTTCTGTTGAACGAGGTCTGGCGTTCTGCGTGCGGGATTTCACTTCTTCAGTGAGTATGGATGCTTTGACATGGTAGTGATTAATGCTCTAAAATCCCAGGAAAAAAGATAATCCTGGCAAGAAATGAAAACTAGGGGGTGAGCAGCCCCTCACGTGCATCAGGACGGGCATCACTCGGTAGACATGCAAATACCCCCGAACCAAAATATGGGCCAGTCATGTCATGTCGCGCCAAGGCAGAAATGGCCGATTGTGTCTTACGCTGGTATAAGCACTGACACTCGTTTTAATCAGCTGAGAAAACTGGCTCCTTTTGGAGAAAAAAAGCATCAGGCAACTGGCAGATAAGACATTTCTGGCTTTGCTCTATTATCTATCTCTTGTTCCGAAAGCTCAGGGGAAATACTGCCAAAAATGACCCCCCCCCCAAAAAGAACTTTCCTTCAAATCCCAATGTTCCCTGCCTCAGAATCGGCAATGTTTCAGAAACGAATCTGGGGGGGGGGGGGGAATAGGGCTAGAAACAGAAGCAGAACAAAAGTGTACGCTGACAGCAGACAGGCCGGCGATTCCCCCCAGTCCCCCCTTATGTTGCCTCACGTCATCAAAAAAAAGCAAATGAGAATAATATATTTTCTAAAAATGAAAATTGATGCAGGCCCTTTAAAAAGAAATGCTTGAAAAGATGGAGAAATTGCACCTGAAAAATCCTCCCTGAAAGAGAGGCCAAGGACGTTCTGTCCCAGGCGTTAAGATTGGTTTCACATGAGATGATTAGACTCATCCATGCTAATTACATCGAACAGAACTAATTAGGAGGAACTACTATTGGGATAATGAGGATCGGCGCGACGTCCGTCTAAGGACATCATCTGTGCCACATTTTTCACAGTGCCAGTGACGCTACCCTAAAGGCCGGCTCCTTTTAAATTCACAGCAGACGCAGCCAATGTGCTGATTTTCTTTTTAAACCACCTTCTTTATGACGAATCCGCAGACAAAAACATTAACATAAGCTCGAACACCTGACATCCACGGTTAAGGGGCCGGGGGGGAGGTCTGCGAGGAAATCTCCAAGGGTCAGTGCTGAAGGCCTCTGGGGATGGACTTAATGGACTTAACGTGTAGAAGGGCAAAGAAAGAGCAAAGGGTTCGGAAGTGGCTGCTATCTTTGTGAGGACCGGAGGGAGCTGGCATTCCAGAAGGTTCTGAGTGAGAGAGAAGGGCCACGGCGCTGGGGGGGATGGATCGCAACCAGTGAGGGGTGAGACAAACAATCATAATGAACCTTCATAATTATAGAATTAGAATAAGAATTTACTAAGAAACACCTGCAGCCTGCCCACAAACATGGACACCACACGTGAAACACAGCAGGGATGGATGGCATATCAAATCACCCTCAGGACATCTTCAGAGTGAAATGCTCAACCTTCCCTCACACACGTGCGGTGCCAGTCGCCGACCGGCCCGTGCGAGGAGTCGGCTACCTTGACCGCATTCCCGATGCAACCGCGGATGGAGATACTGTGCAGCAGAGCACGTCAGCACGCCGGGGGGGTCCTCACGCCCCGAGTGCGCTGCCTAAATAAGCCGTGCGGAGACGACGAGTGCACGGCAGCTGCAGAGCATTAGGCAGGACGCTGGGCCTCGGGTGATCGTTATCCACGCGGAGCAGAATACACGGGCGCCTGGAACTTAGCGTTCCGGGGCTCGGGAAGGCCATCTGTCTTGGCCGAGTCTGAGAGATCCGACGCTTTGTTCTAAATGAGCTCGGGAAATGCAGTGCCTGGTAACTATTTAAACAAAAGTTCACCAGGAGTAACTTTCGCTCTCTCTCTCTCTCTCTCTCGCTCGCGCACATATGTATGGACACGTGCGCGTGGATGTTCCATCTCCAACCTATAATTAAGCGCACGGACAGCAATCAGGCCCCGTGACAATATCCCTCCGCTGGCTTGTTTACCTAACCTTCTAGGGCCCCAAGCAGAGGTCCACTTACTGCATCAAAAAAACCCGTCAGAAATCAAAACACTGAAATCACTCCATTCCTCGCTAAACGCGCTGTAGCGGCTTGTTTGATTAAATGTAGAGCGGCGAGTGCAATTTGCTAAATTACAAGTATTCTGAACATGTAAATATAGTTTAATTACAGCAATTAAAGAAAATTACTGGAGATTGGCAGATGGGGATGTAATGCTGTTTTAATTAGAGCTTGAATGCACTGTAAAATAAGCAGAATGTTAACCCTTTTTGAATGAAATGGGTAGTTAGACTTTGACAAATTATATCCTGTTGCCTCCCTTAGACGACTTACACATAAATCAGATGGCGGCCTCACGTGCCCTGCACCATATCACTCCAGCGACAGCAGGCCCAATCCACCATGACATCATTAAAAATATTTTGACAACAGCTAACATGGCATTAGGTGCAATTAAATCACATTAAGCCACTGACATCACTCGAAAAAAATTAGAAGCAGCTCTTTCGCCGGGAGACGGAGGACCACGAGGGTGAGGACAGACGAAAAAGAAGAGAGGAAAAAAGGATGACTTGGCGGGACATCAAAGCCACAGAAGAAAAAAGGAGGGAAAAAGAGATGAGAGGAACTGACAGAATAAAATCGTGACACAAAACGAGCATCTGGATCAAAGGCACATAATTAGATTACGCTATACGCTAAAGGTGCACACGGTGTAATACACCAGACAGAGCATCGCCGCGTACAAAAGTAAAATGTCGATGGGATTAACATGAACCATCCCGGCACACATTTCGGACACAGGATGGAGAGGTGGGACAGCTCCTGTTTGTGTATCCGTACAAGCAAACGGCACTCTGAAGATCCATACAGCAACATTTTAAACATTCCAGTCAATAGCCTATTAGAAATTCTAATTGAAAGTTCAATGCCCTCGCTCAGGGCCGCGCAGTAAAGATCGCCTTCGGAAAGCCATTTAAAAGCTTAATCTCTTTATCATGTGGTATTTGGAGGCCTAACTTTGTTCTTGTTAGGCAGATCAATCGCATTAATTTACAAAATGGGCGAAAATGTCACCCTTCATCCTTTAAATCTGAGCTCGGCGGCGAGCGGCTTTAACGAATCCCGGCACTGATTCGCCGCATTAGCAGCAATAGGTATCATGGGAGACTTGACCTACAAATTTTAATTACCACATGAAAAATCCAGCCGCTGAGATGAACAGAGAAAGGCGGCAATCTGCTCTGGTAGGTTTGCAGTGTGAGGTCCTGGACCTACTGCACAGGGGGTTGTGTTTGCTTCGGGGTAAACAGGGTGGGTGCGAGGTGTCAGAGGCACGGCCCCCCCAGCAATGAATGAAGCGGAGGGCCCCAGAAGGCCCGTATGCTGCGGTGGCATCCTGAACCTCAAACGCTGCCAAGCCATATATCCAAATAGCTCTCACATATGAGTCACATATGAGTAAAGTTGCTGTTTTAATGACTTCTAAACCCAATTAACAAAAGTAGTAACATAAAAGTTAATTTTACAAAGAACACATCACCAGAACTATGGATAGCACAGCAATGCATCTGAGCCCAGAGAAAACAAAAAATGTGTTTCAGGTTCAGGACAAAACAAGTGCCATTACCAGCGGCAAACAGAGGTGGTGCTGTTGCTTTCGTTTGAAACCATAGTGCCATCTTTACACCAAATTGGCTTATTTTCTCCAAACACTCATAGGTTTCAATTACAGATGCACCTAGAGCTGTACCTTTCTCAGCCATTAATCACCTGTGGTTTCTAGTCAGCGAAACGAAGTTTCCTGGGTCTGAGGGAGACTGAGGTTTTTTTTGGTGGCCATAAATGAGGATGCGCCTAATCTCCATTCAACGAGTTAACTGCTCACTGAGTTAAGCTGTGGAGTTATCTGAGGTGGGGTGAAAAATCTGTCCCACACAGTGAGCTGACTCACAATGCCCCCCCCCCCCACTCCCATTCTCTCGTCTTTAACAGAACACATATAATTTGCGAGTAACGGTCCTTTCTGAAGAACACCCTTTTTTTCCCTCGTCCCGCTCTGCGGAATGTTGGACAGATCGTGGGTCCCAAGGATGCCATTCAGAACCCGGCCCGCATCAAAGCGACTGAACAGACGAGGTCCTTAAGCTGTCACATGAGCCAGCGGCTTTTAGGCAAATTGAGTGAGATGGCCCTTTCATTTTGGGCAATCATGTGACCGCGGCCCTCAGTCTGGAGCAGAGGGGCACAGTTGGTGACGCACGCAGCTACCTGTGATTAGCTTGTTTACAGTTGTCATGATGTCCATGATGGTTTAAGGGTCCCGACAAGCATGGCGATGCGACACAAAGACTGATCTCTCCCTCCCTCTGCCTCGATCAGTCGCGGCAGGACAAACACAAACAAAATCACAGGTCTGAGGGATGCACTCAATCAGGCGCCGATTAGATCTGCTTCTTGCCCATCTGCTGTGATTCCCTTGTGATTTCCTTGATTCCCGTTCGCCCCAAATTGACAGCCGGGATTGTTCGGGCTCGGGAACACGGAGAGAGTGCCTTCAAAGGCCACAGAGAGAGGCAAGCATCTGCAGCACATTGGCGGGAAGCTGATTCATCAAACCAGCCTCTAATACGCCACAGATGAGCCGGATGGGGGTGGGGGGTTATAAATATATCGATGGAATATGAAGGATCGTGATGTACAGTAATTTCTGAGCTTTTAGCTGCAGCCACTGATCACAAGCAGAGACAGACTTTCTTGCATTACGGCCCCAAAAATACGACTGACCTTTACAGCGCTGACAGGAATGGGCTGTCTTTGCAGGAAGGGAAATCGATGGGCCTAAAAGCAGGCTCATGGGTACGTCTCTCCTCTCGGAGAAGGGAGTCCACCCAACTGCCTGTCGGCGGCAGGTTTGGTCGCTGGGCTACGCAAAGGCCCACTGCCCACTCTGCTGCATCCCAAAACCCATGATATTTAAAAAAAAAAACAAAAAAAAAAACAGGTTGCCATAAGGAATTCCGTCTGCCGCTTTAGAAAACAAGTCAAGAATGCAGCATTGGTAAACCCAAATGGGATGACCGCAGTCTGAAGCCCGAGCTATGGCACCAGCCGTGTGGTTAGCATGGGAAGCTACGCAAAGCATTAAAATTCCACAGCGCAGAGGAACAACACCGCTTTGTTCACGACCGCTGCTGTTCAGAGAAAAATCACATTAAGTAACCTATAAATATGAAACATGCAGACGTACTTTACAGATCATTTAAAAACAGGGCCTAGCCCTCAAGCTGGTTTGCGTTAAGCAGGGAGATGTTTCGTTCTGAGTGCTGCACTTTAAAGGTAAGCTGCAGGCCTATTAAAACTGCACGGCTGGCACCCCGAGGGCCCCCGCCAGGATGAGTTAACAACAAAACGAAACATATTGAAACCGTATTTAAAATCTAATCAAAGCGAAGTGGTGCGTGATGCCATCTGATCGGTGGGGTGATGCCCGTTTGACTCGAATTTAGAGTGACGACGCCGCTGGGTTGAGTAAACAAGGATGAAAGGCCTGTATGAACGTAGCTACCCGTTTTTTTGCTCCGTCTGAGCAATCTACCGTGCTTTCAACATCAAACCGAGGAGATGAAGGCCTTGCCAGCGGCAAGACATGGCGTTCTGCCGTTCAGGTACACGGAGGGCTGCCTGCCAACTCGATGCGATTCTCCCCGTTCACCGGAACCCGCGTCCGCAGAAGGCCCGAGAGGCACCCCGGGGCCGGGCCAACGGCTCTCAGCACGCGGGAATCTTACCATGGAGGCCAGACGCTTCAGCGGTTTTGTCGGTTTTTCTACCACAGTCAACATTCGTTAGATATAGGTTTACGAGCAGGAGGTGGATTTTAATCATTCTAAAGGGGATATCAGCCAACAAGAACCATAAAACTGCTCAACAGTATAAGACACGAGGAGTTTCTATAGGAAGCGGGGAGTATTCTGGCCTGCGTTTGGGAGGCAGGTGGGGCCATCAGGGTCTGCCGTCCGCCAAAGGGGGGGCGCTGTCTGTCACCTGTCTGTCGCTCACAGAGAATGGAGACACTTGTGAATTGACAAAGGCTGTTGCAGGAATCACTGAGGCGGTCGTAGGGTGCAACAGCGGGACCGAGAACATGCCACCATTCTCAGTATGCATGTGGTATCCATAGAACTCCACACGCCTCTCCTGTCCAAGCTTCCTTCTGGACAACGCTGACCCCCCCCATAGAGACACATTCAGGCCTCCTGTGTCCATTTCAGAGTTCCTGCTGTTGTCCTTTTTTGTGGACTGACACATTCTGGTTATTTTTTCTGGAATTCAACCAGCGGACACCAATATTTTCCCTTGCTTCTTGGAGGACAACTTAGAGATTCAATAGAAAAACAGATGCACTTAGAAAAAGACAGACAGAGAGATTGACATAGAAATAGACGCACACATAGAAGGAAATACATACACAGTAAAACCTTGGATTGCGAGCACCTAGTCTGCGAGTGTTTTGCCCGACGAGCAAAGATTTTTTAAGAAATTTTGAATTGATAAACGAGCGAGGTCTTGCAATACAAGTACTACGTATATGCTATGTCTGCCTAGCTTCACATAATCACAAATGAGCTGATGGTTCTCTCTCTCGCTGCGGGATTGTGGGTAATCGTCTCCCATGCTTGGTCTCAGTTGGCGCTCCTCACTCGTATAGTCAAAATTTAGCAGAAAACCACCAGAATAAGGGCGTAGCAGTGCGAGCAGTGAATCTGTTTAATGACAATGCAATGTCCACATTTCCAAATAACCCTCCTCTTCTCCTCTCTCTCGTCTCCCTCACACCATCCACGACTCTTTTCAAAGATAAAGTGCAGGTTAATTTGTTTTATGTATTTTTACTTTATATTATGTATTAATCATTTTTATATGAATGAGTTATATGTGAAAGGGTCTGTCCCCCGTATACCGTGCTTGTGGCCAATGGATCAGCCCTTCGCTTGCTTGTGGAGAGCGGAGAGCTTCCCGAATGAGTCTATCCCCATGCCTTCCATGGAAAACGCTGAAGTGCCAGTCATGGACACGAAGACCCACGGGCAACCTGGATGGTTCGGGCTTTAGGCTGCATGCCAGGTACAGTAGAATATCAGCTGACCCCACATTTAAGTGCAGCACACACAGGTGGGGGACAAAGGAGGGGGGCATCCTGCCCCCTGTGAACAGCATTCCTCAAATTGTTCTTCGCCTGCTTCAGGCTGGGACACAAATTCTTCGTACACTATTTGCTGGTCTTTTTCGTCCAGGCCACAAGGTTTGTGAATCCCTGCAATGGGTTTCTCATTGGCGGGGGAATCTACACTCCCAGCCACACTAAGCAGCTCGGGCCCACAAGCGTCAACTGAGGCAGTCCCTGGAACGGCATGCCACCCTCTCCCGGCTGCGTTTGACGGCGTCAAGGCTGAGAAACGCAAGGCACCATGTGGTGACATTTCCACCAGCTCCCACATAAATTTCAGAAATCTTTTTATTAGTCTTCAAGTGTCAGGGTAAGGCTTGGAAACGCTCTGAAAGACGTCCTCTGAAAGGGGCAGAGGGCTGCCAATCTGTCCTTTAAAAAGTCCAGGACGGAGACAAGCCAAACCACCCATAGATGCTGGGATCTGTGCCACACAAGCCTGGCACGGCTTCTAAAGCCTGTCATCGGAGGTGTCCACTTCCTGCCAGGGATGTTCCGGCCTGAGGCCAAGGGCATGCACATCAAGTATTTGTGTTTGTAAGTGTAAGTGTTTGTGACCCGCCGGGGCCCACCTAATAGAAGGGGAATCAGCCAAGGCCGGCTGGTGTGAAAGACTACGGGGAGAGCGGACACTGCCACCCGGTGGCATGGAGGAGCTGCAGCCGCACAAAGTGCTGAGGAAATCTCCTCAAGCTGAAGGATGCAGGCTCCCGACCTGTCAGTCAGCATCATGCCGTCATGACGAATCTGGCCCGACAACTCGAGAATACAAGAGCACTTTGAGCAGGGTACAAACGTCAAGTCCAGGGCTGATATGTCTTTGTGTGAGGAATCGCATCAAAATCCCAGGAAAAAATATCACTGAAAAATGGCTTAGAGCACAAAAATAGTGTTGCTCTGTTGCAGAACAATAAAATCTTTGTGATTTTTTTTAAACATCCATCTGAAATTAAGCTCTTCTGAGGAAAATGAAAACTACAGTACTACTAGATAGAAGTAATTTAAAAAACATTTATTTATTCAGAAAAGGCAATCACTTTGTTTATTCTACATTCATAACTGATGGCTAGTGGTCTCTGGCTGTAGGTAACAGCTAAAAGCTAACCCCACAAAGAGTGTGTGAGGGATTCCCACCATAGCAAATGGCTAACGGCTAAGCCTAATCTGAGGGTGCTACGTCCTCGCAGCTCTGCAGATCCAGTTTTGGGTGCAGTTCAGATTTACTCCCCCATCACTTACAGCTTAGAGCACGGTCGAGGACTTCTGGCCCCCGCCTTTTATTGATCTGTTACATGTTCTGGAGTTTCTTTTACAGCTTGCAAGCTGATAACAGTGGAGCCAGTGGTGCGCAGTGGTGCAGGGGTGGGGGGGGGAATGGCTGG
>JABFEB020000104.1:15931798-15947113 GCA_019775895.2 Stomatorhinus ivindoensis | reverse complement strand
CCCCCCCCCCCCCCCCCCCCCCCCCCCCCCCCCCCCCCCCCCCCCCCCCCCCCCCCCCCCCCCCCCCCCCCCGGGAAATCAAGGCAGGCTGCTTGGTATAAGGAGTCGGCCAACCTCAGCGAACTGACTGAGAGGGCAGCCCCCGCCCACAGGCTAGGATCACACCTCAATCCGGCGTCTTATGTCCACCAGCGACCTTGCCGTCACTCTGCTAAGCTGCCCTGATGTGACTTTCACAGCATGGGAACTTTGTAGTCGACATTTCTGCTCTACATGACACGAACCACATGACAACAGTGCGCAAGGGTGAGAGGGATAGCAGATAAATGAGTCGTTTGGTGGTGGGGTGGGGTCTCAGCTACCCCGTTTTAGACGCCTGTAATGTCGACGTCCCCAGTGGCCCCGCAGATTCCCGCTTCGCCTCCCCTGTCCCTCCTGCCATCTGAGCCTATCCCATTTCCATCTTTCACCGGATCCCATTTATCAAATTCTATTGCTGCAGTGATGGCCGTCATGGCAACAGCCCCACTGTCTCCCTGCAGTCCTTATTTCCGTAGTGAATGAAAGTTAATAGGAAGGTTAACAGGTGGATTAATGCTTCTCCGTCCGTCCAAACACCAACTTATCGCTAAACTCCTTCAGACGACTCTGTACTTTTTCTCCCTGAAGAAGTGGCAGCTGAACGCCCCCCCCCCCCCCCCCCCGGGGGAGTCATAGCAGTTATCACATTTAATAAATAAACTCCATAGTAATCTGTCTATTTTTTATACCCGCTTCTCCTCTGAGGAGTTCGTCAAGCTGGCAATTTCCTGTTTGCAGGCATGGCGTTTCCCTGGAGAATGGCATTCCATCTGATTTTTTTTTTATTCTTGATGGCTACAGATGGGAGACAAGGGAGTCTCCATAAATCCGCTTGCGTCTGGTCCAAACCCAGCCTGGCCTTCCAGGCTGCTGCGCCTTACAGCATCTCTGGAAGGAAACGGCGACCGCTCTGCTGTTTACATTATCAGTCTTGTTTCCTCCTGACTACAGAGCCGTCAGAAGGCACTGAAAGGCGGACGCTGTGCTGCACTGGGGTATTAAATGGGTTTTTTCACTGTATGAAAAACTCAAAAGTGTTGAGAAGGCTGGATATTATCCACCAATCTGTGTTTTTACGTCACACCTCCCACTCTTTTTTTTACCTCATCTACTTCTTTACAACAATCACAATATTTCCATTATGTGTATATGTACATACTGTGTCTATATATGTATTCATTATTGTGCCAGTACTTATGGTGTTACTGTAAGCACCTTGATTTGTACTTGTGTTTTTTGTGTAATTTTTGTCTAATTCGGGGACTGGAAGTACGTGCAAAGCAAAATTCACACTGCAAATTGGGACTGACTGCTTACACTGCACGTGTCGAAAAACTCTCCAGTGCAGAATTTTTCCTGCAACGAGCATCAGGCTCCACATCCGTGGTTCACAGGTCCATCTCAAAGCACCAAACAGACATGGGCGTCAGACAGTCGAGAGCAAAGAGGTATTTCCAAAACACCTATGGAGGGAAGCTCACTGACCTGGGGGGAGGGGCAGATGCGATCAGCGGCGAGTTCCTGCCCCTGCAGCCAAGCAGGGCTGCTATTTCACGGATTACAGGCCGGATCCTGGGAGAGAAGGCTACCAAAACCCGATTCCCCGCGGAGCTGACGCCGGAAAAAGCCTGGATTTTCCATCCCATAAATTTAATGGATGCCATATATTCTTTAATGCTTTCATACAATCTTATGGGTTCACTGTAACACATTACGAATTATATATAGTTTGACGTACTCCATTTAAAAATGATTCCGTTGACCGCAGAGCATATTTTCTGAGCATATTTGATGGGACTTTTGTAAAATATAATCCCACTGTAACAGTGCACTGAAGCGCTTTTCAGTTATTAGGCGAAGCTTTCAAGTCATTGAGATTAAATTTGACCATCTGAAGCGATCATTCAGCCAAGCAGTGTGTAGGAGAGAAACCATTTACCATGTAATGGGAAAAGGGCAGATTTATGAATGGAGCTCATTTGAATTGTTTTGCACACATTTATATACACAGATCTTTATGATTATTTTTATGCTAAAAAAAAATAACAAAAGGGGAAACTGCTACATCCTTTCTATCATCAGTAATAAATTAAAGGCTAGGAATGGAAATCTGACATGGACATTTAGCGAGAGTTAGGCTACTCTCAGCCCTGTGTGGAGTATGGCCCTTTAAGCGCACAGGAGTGTGAAAGGCAGGCGTGCATGGCAACAACAGTGATAAGTGACCTTTCAGTGGAAGTTTAATTAAAGCGAGTGACTCACAAACGGCCTGTATTACTATCAGTGTGCGCACTGAATCATTCAGTGCGGACCATAATTGGCATCATAAATAACGCCGTAAATGGCTGACAGCATTAACTCTTTGTACAGTATGACCCTCTGACATTGTGCGATGCGCAAAATTAATTAGAGGGCCTTATGGTCGGCACCAGAACCGAAGTGGGTCACGATGCTCACGGCGGCACCAAACGAAGACAAGGAGGAGGTGGTTGGGCTTCACCCCCTTGTTCTGCTTTCATTTGACCCAACGACGCACAACGACGCACCCGCAACAGGCAGGCTGATTCCCGCAGGTCATGCGCGGGGACAGTAGGCCCAAGGCCCGAATAATTGGACACCACACAATCCAATCTAGCCCTCAAACTGTGTTAATCCACTCAGCTGGAGTGCCACGTGCACAGGGGGTGGGGGCAGCCAACAAAATACTTCAAGGGCCTACCTCGCACCCCACAGCGCCTATTACCTACTAATCCCCAGCCAAACAGGACGCCAAAGCCTTTCTGATAGGACCGGGCCGGACTCAGCAGTCCCGCAATTACAGAGAACAAATTATCTCACAATTTGGATTCCATCAAAATCCCCAGCATGTTGCCCGGGGAGGGGGGCGGATGGGGGGGACAGTGATATGTCCACATGTTATGGCACCCTGCTGGTGAGTGGAATTGTTATGCGTTCCAACTGGCACTCTCCCATGGCGCCGACAGGTACAGATCCAACCACGCCATCACAGGCCAGATACGTGCAACCTGGGACAGAACTGTGCTGACATCTTCTAAATGGCAATGACTTAATCAAGCAGCAAAGCATAAAGCAGCCCACCCTGCAACCCCCCCAGCTTTCTAAAATCCCTTTCTCAAGCTGGAGTCCGTAGCTGAAAAGGGGGTATAAAATTACAAGCAAACGTATCTTCTTCCCAATAGTCGGCCACTCTTTAATCACGCCATCCTGGTTATGTTCAGGATACATGAAGTGCTTTTGCTTGCGCGGTTAAACCTGAAACCAGAGCCTTTTTGGAAACGCGGTGCAGTAAACAGGCCCCGAGCACCGCGCCTGGCTTTGGGATTCGACGGCCAGGCATGATGGCCTTAACATCTGGGGGCGAAACGCGTTCCAGATTGTGTGGGTGGTGGGGAGCAGGGACGCCAACATGACGTTTTATTACAGATTGACTCAGATGGATTGAATTGAAAAACAGGATCAATGATCCAAGAACAAGAATGGAAGAGAAAAACACTATGAAAATAAAGATGAAGCAAGCAGGATCATCCATTTTCTGGTAGTCTAAAACAGCATGGCATGCAGGTCTGGTCAGTTAACCTTCCCTATACAGTAGCATAAATCTAGGAAATCTGAGTCACCCTCAACCTTTTCTGTTCTGGACTCCTGGTAAGATCAGGCCTGACTGGCAAAACAACAAATCTCATCCACATTTGGCTCATATTTGCAAAGTCATCCCAGGTAAATGCATTGTGGGAGCATGGGGAACCATCAAGTTCACTGGGAAACCCAAGCGATTCTCAAAAAACATCCACAGCATACAAGATAGGGAGGGTCCACGGTGGTGCCCCCATTTCAAACAGTCTGAATCGGATTTCACTTGAACAATGCATGCCACTATAGAATGGAGTCTATGATGCTCACTTGACAGCTAGCCCTACAACCATGCATAGACCGCTACCAAAAATATTCTTTCTTGAGCTAAGCAGAGGTTACATGTTCTGTATTTAGCCTAAGACTTAATGATATTAAGCAGGTGAGCTCCCTGCCGTATTGACTACAAGATCACCACTTGACTCATCCCCAGACAGCACCATCATTTTTAAACTTCAGAGGAGACTTTCTATAGTGGAAAGTCCTGCCATGCCCTACAGAACGGAAAAGGTCCACTGGCCCAGCAGATAGTGCTGAGTTACACCAAACTGGTGGAAATAAGCGAGCAGTGATGGCCCCCTACTTCATTCAATACTCTGCCGGACAGTAAACAGCATGGCGCTGTGGGAAACCATCTCAATCTAAGCTGCACATAACTCTGCCAGAAATCAATACTAAATAGTCCGGAGGAGACGGCCATCGTTGGTGGGGAAGTGACTGCGAAACGGAAGGAGGAGATAGATGATCCTCTCCCAGGCACCCGGCAGCTATAATATTCATCCGCGGTGGCTCGCTTGACATTTCCTTGCCCCACTTCCCATTCCGTCTTTCTGAACAGCTATGCTCTGAGTCTCTGGGGCTTTTCGAGCGGGGCGGACAGATAACAAACCTGTCAAGATGGCTTTAGCTGGGGAATAAATCCAGCGCTGTCTGGGAAATGATGTGTTCAAAGGGAAGATGCGTGAGACGACATGAGCCCCCTTGCGCCCCCAAGACCCAGGCCGCCAGACGGCTGAAATGTTACCGCGCACGCTAAACGGACGCGGGTGATGGCTGATTAGATCCTATCGCAGCTGTTTCAAGTGACTGCCGCTTTTCATTCAGCCCCCGTCCAATAGACCAGACAAAGGCTGTTTCAACGATCCTGCCGGGTCGAGTGGGAGGGAAGTCCGACGGGTTGGCATGTGCGCCCCGGGTCCCTCTGAGTTTAGATAGCATTCATGGTCCAGTTTCCAGGGGAGTCTGGAAATGTCAACCACGTCTGCCAGTGGACATAATATGCCCACCCTCTCATAATTCAAGATGGAACTCACGGACGCTTTTGTGGAAGCCCAGACTTCACTCCTTTTATTTGAGTCCATGCATACGCTCCTGTCACGCTGACTTCCAAGGTTTTGACAACAATATCCAGTTCTGAAAAGGCCGGCAATGGCAAGGTTATCAGCTCCCCCCGGCAAGCAGTCTTTATGAAGTCAACCTGGCGACACGCGAGGCGCTGAGCTCTCCGTACGGCATCCATGCAGGGCACGCAGGCCAGGATTGGCCACAGCCTTCATCTACTCATGCCCGGCGGACAAGGAAGGGCAGCTGACCGAACAATGGCTTACAGCAAAGCAAAGGGGCCGTGCTCGCTGGCCGCCGGTAGAGGACAAAGAGACCTCCCTCCAGATATCAAGCTAGCAGTCGGCTGTCTTCTTGGAGTCAGGGTTAGAGGGAGTGTTACAGGGTTCATCCAATTTCACAGCGAGAGTTTCAAAAGCTTCCGGACAGCGGCGTGAACAGCACTCCAACCCTTGGAGGTCCCCGACCAGAAATCGACCAACCCACCGTCTGCTGACAGTGCCTCTCAAACCTCACCACACTTTTGAGGCGCTAAACTGACTTCATAGTACACACCTCTGGTCAGCCAAATGAACTGGAGGTGGGTTGTGGCGCGCGGATGCATGCCCTGAGATCACAATGCTTCACGGCAGAGGGGGGGACAGCACAAGCAAACTATGTACCACACGGAGGCAACCGGAAGCTGAACAACCACTGTGAAGACAGCAGAACGGGGCGCCGAATAAGAGTGACCGCTTGGGAGAAGAAAGCCGGGATTCTGACAGCACTCCAATCATGCATCAATTACTTTACATACTGAGGGCTCTAATTTCGCACTTTGAAAGCACTAAAAATACACCACCCATCCCTTTCACAGTGGGGTGGGGTGGGGGGGGGGTCCCACAGAGTGTTGCATGCTAATAAAGGAGGCAGAGAGATTCCTGATGATGAATGTTAAAGGCAGTGTTGGAGTGAGTAATTGGTATGGTAAGACCCAATAGGCCTCTTCAAATGGACTCTCATAGCAACGATTACCACGCGGCCCACACGCGTGACACGCGGCTCCCCGGCGCCAATCAAACAGACGGCACGGCTACGTTTCAAGGCTTCCGGGTACATGGCTCCCAGAGCTGTGACCCTGGTATCCGAGGGTGACTGCGGGTTGGGTGGAGGGTGGGGGCAGACGCGGCTTGTTTGGGGCCTGTGTTTCTAACAGCCCATTATGCTGACAGGAGGGGGTCAGGAAAAAAAAACAAGCCCACGTTCCCATTTTGTGTGTGGAAAAGCCGCATCAGGGCTGCTGGAGCCCGCCTGATTTCCCCAGTCCAATTATGTGTCGGTGCACAATCCTTCCAGAAGAGAGCGCCGCTGAGGGACACCGGGCCGCCTAAGCGCGCCGTGCTTAATGGAGTCCCTGTAGCT
The DNA here is from genome assembly GCA_019775895.2 of Stomatorhinus ivindoensis. Taxonomy (NCBI): domain Eukaryota; kingdom Metazoa; phylum Chordata; class Actinopteri; order Osteoglossiformes; family Mormyridae; genus Stomatorhinus; species Stomatorhinus ivindoensis. The sequence continues at coordinate 15,940,639 of JABFEB020000104.1, read as the reverse complement.
GTCTCCGTTTCATTGGTCCTAACTAATGGGCTGTGATATTTTTCCAAACAGACTGCAGCTCTGCCCCCTAAAACCTAATCTTGTCAGCAACCAGGAAGAGCCCCCCCCCCACTCCACACACTGGGAACTGTCAGGCTTGCTCCACGCCCCCCCTTTGCTGTCCCCATCCTCATTAGCTCTTTCTGGACGGATGATGATCACCGTGCCGTGCAATGCCAGCCCGGAGCCAGGCTCCTTCCCAGAACCCTCTCTGTGGGAAAGGGGGACTGCCCTGCTTTGGGGGGGGGGGGGGACGGGACACAGGGAGGGGCACTGTGCTGAAGGACACATCCCCCCACCGCTGCCCGCATGCTCTCAGTGCTAGCCTTCATCCGAAACAGTGAGCTGCCAAAGACTGAGCCAAAATGACAGATCCAGCTGTACGGCGCCCCCTGTGGAGGAATCGGGTGTCCTGGCAACAGACAGATGGCGGGCGGCCAGTGGTATTGTCTAGTCGGCAGCGAACGGGAAGGGAAGGAAGCAGCGGCTCCTGGAGTGGGATTGGGCTGGGATGCAGCAGGTCTGCAGCGGGGATTCGGGGATCTGCCAGCACTGGCTCAGTGTTCACATAAAATGGAGGGGAAAAATGAACTTGAAGATAAACTGAAAAGCGATCAAACGGCACGCAAAGCCCTCGCTACAGGAATTTAATTAAGCAACGGGAAAGGAAATAAAATGGAAGGATGTCACGGAAGTGTAGTTATATATGAAAAGGACCTCAATTTAATCAGGGTGCTACTTATCAGGGGAAAAACAGCAGTACAAATCAGACATTTTCATGCATAAAAAGCTAATTTCCTCCTGTTTGAGGGCCACATTTACAGGTTAATTATTTCCTTAATTACACCTAGGAACGTCAAACATTTGAATTTCCCTAAATCGACAAGAACATTAACATTAAACTAAATTAAGCACCCAGGGTTGTTTTCAAACCCATTTCACAATGCTTAAGAGTGGCTGGGGTGCTGGATATTATAGCAATTACAGTCTGTTGTTACTTTAGTGCTGTTTAAGCCTTTTAAAGTGGTGGTATAAATTTATCGCACATAAAAGGCAAAACTACAATTACCCCGAGTACCCACAACCTTCCCGCAATTCTAGAGATGGCCCTCAGAGCCGAATGTGTCCACCTGGGCCGAACAATGAAAAGTGCCATGCAGCCTGATGCTGAAGGCAGCTCATGCAGGCAGGTAATAGTGAAACACCACTTCTAGTACCTCAGGAGCCAGACCCAAAAACTGTTATCGCACCTTTGCTGGCCGGCTGTCTTTATCCCTGGCCTGGAGATGAGATGATGACTGGATGCGACTCAGAGTCACATGTCCTCCTAGTCTTGGCTAGCCGCACTATTCCTGGCGTGCTTTCCCACACCGGCCACAAGAATAGGGCAAGAACGAATTAATCTGCCCAGTGAACCTCTTCGGGGGACACCTGTCAGTGAGCGAATGGGTCACACCATACCTCAGAGGTCTGTTAACACCAGTAACTGGTCTACAGAGGCCCCGACAAACATAATCAAATTCCTAGCCTGCCATTCGGGAACCATTGACGTTTCTCTCCAACGGCAAGCATTCCTAGGTTTAGTTTCACTAGGTGGGGTGTTTTGACATAGAACGACGGCAGAAGAACGAGGGCATGGAGTACTCTTCATTCCGACATAACAGTAATCCATCCTTTCAAAGATTATCTCGTAAATCTTTCCTCATGATCAGGTACCTTGGGAGAACCTCAAGTAATTACGGGAGCTGGCTTTTCTGGGGGGTCTGGGGAGGGTTTAATAATGCTTAGAAGGTGACAGGAACCAAAATCAGTGTGATTTCAAATATGCGCCCGAGTTAAGTAGACATGATGAATGTAGAGCGACTTGACTGATTAATGCAAAGTGATTCCCAGCAAAGGTATGGCCCAATTTCACCCGGCTGACGAGCGACCACCATCGCTCCATTAGATTCATCTCTGTTCCTCTTATTCATGAGTCATACGGAGCGAGATGGGATTTGACTCCATGAATCAGGGGACGCACATTTCATCGAGACCAAATGAATGGGGCTGAGTCTTCTGAAGATGTGTTAATCCTCTTACAGAACACACCGACTCAATATATGGGTGGATATTAGTGATAATCAAACGCAGGATACAGCGAGTGATAAGACGAGGATATGCAAGCAGATAACACAACAATAACACAGCTTTCAGGCAATCAGGCAAATCCCTCAGCTGAGAGTATTCAGTATTCAGTGTATTATCAAGACAGGAGGAAGTTTGTAGGGGGGGGGAATATTACAAAATGGCCAATACTTGATTATTTATAAGAGACTTCAATGTTTTTATTCACTCTTTTGATCTGGACAAGACATATTTGCTGAACTGAGCAGAACAAAGCAAAAATAGCCTTCATATTCAGTCAGCAGTGAAAGCATAGCAAGAGTGCAGTTAGCATAGCGAGAACGTTGTTAAGGTAGCGAGAACAGAGTTAGCGTAGCAAGAACGCCGTTAGTATAGCAAGAGACTAATTAGTGTAGCGGAAATGCCATTAGCGTAGCAAGAGCACAGTTGGCATAGCAAGCGCACAGTTGGCATAGCGAGGACTCACGGCAGCGAGTACACAGTTAGCATAGTGAGAATGCAGTCAGTGTAGCGATCAGGTCTATAGTGGAAGCGGTAGGCTCCCAGGCATCGGGAGTGGGAAGTCCCTAACTCTACCCTGAAATAAGTGAGCAATCCGAGGAAGACAAACCGTACAAACTCGAGGGTCGAAGCCAGGGGTGGGGAACCTATTCCATGGAGGGCCGGCGAGGGTGCAGGTTTTTCAGATGACCTCTCAATCAGCCAATAATAAAGCAGTGGTTCTCAACTCCAGTCCTGGGCACCCACTGTGATTGGCTGATTGAGTGGCCATCCCAAAAACCTGCACTCACACCGGCCCTCCATGGATCAGGTTCCGCACCCCTGGTCTAAGCACTAAACCTCGTGTTCCATCCTGAATGAGACACTCTGAGCAAAGCACCACCCGTGAGCAGGCATAGAACTGCGGGTCATCGAACAAGCAGCAAACGTCTGGGACGAACCTCCGCCAACTTTCTGCCACCTTAAGGTAAAATTTTTCAGAAAAAAACATACACAATACATAATATATCTAAAACTGCAATCACAAAAATGAACCATGTGGGCACCGGATTTAATTTGGGCTGGTATTGCAACGACACAGAAAGGGCTGAGTGCTGTTAAGGCCATAGTTTGCCGTCGCATGGATTCCTGCGGCTTCACATATAGATTGCCAACGGATAAGGCAGCCTTAAAATCACATCCCTACTGACGAAAAAAATCATTTCTCATAACTGCCTCTGTTTACCGGTATGTGGAATGTATCCCGTGGGGGAAGAGTGAATGAAAATGTTATTTCACTACTCATGAACTCATACCTTCTCCAGCTTCTATGCCAGCAATTTCACCGCACGTCCAAATTTGACTTAAGCCAGTGACTTGGGGGAAATAATGTCACCAGAATAATCTTGCAACGCTCTAATTCTGAACCTCGTTTTTTTTCGACTGCTGTGCTGCGGTTTAAGCAAATCATAACGCTTTCTGAAATGTAAACAGTGTGATCTCTAAGCCTAATAAAATAATCCTGTCAGAGTTGCCTGCTTTGAGTATAAAGTGCATGTCACTTTTGCAAACCATAAGAAGACGAAGAACAAGGCCGTGTACTGGGATGTGTCCACAGGCCTGCACCCACAGGGATGCTCAGTGAGCAGTGCTCAGTAATTCAGCTGAATGAGGAGACTCAAAATACGTTGACATCCTTGGTAGACGTAATCAAACGTTAATTCATTCTCTATGTGCAACCAAAGCTTGTATACGTCATGCACGCACGCGCACACACACACACACATACACACACACACACACAAACTGAGGTCATGAAAGGTAACAGTGCCGATAGAAACCAAGTATAGGATAATCAAACAGGACACACACTCAGACATCTTGCAAAGTCTCATCCCACAACAGGTCAGGCAGAATTTGGGCAAAACTCCATCTGACTTTATAAACACACTGATTATGCAGACACTGTGCACGTTTGGCAGCCGCTCTCGTCTATAAATCTCCGGGGCACGCAGCGAGGAATCGCCGGCAAGCTGTGGCCTACACACTCACACAGACACGCTCCAGTCCCCGACCCCAGTGCGATGATATACGGTCAACATATTTCTTATTTTATCCTGACAATAAACAAACAAAAAGGGTTAGATTTATCTATAATTATTCTGGAGAATTAAGATGTTTTGAAACGAGTATGATCTAATATCTAACCTTTATACATTGGAATCTTTAGATATAATCAGACTGCCTTGTTGAAAGGCTCATATTAAATGTACTGTAAAAGGACATTATACTTCATGACCTTTCAAAAATAATAAGGTTTAGCTATTTTTATCAGAGAGGAGGCTGGTAAGAGGAACAGCATTTGTTACTTGATGGCAACAGAGCTGCAGAATTACTAAACACGGAGAAACATATTTCACGGAATCAGGGTGTTACATAGCTACACTGGGGTGACTGTCACGTGATGTCAGTGAAGGAAATGGCTGAAGACCCTGCTTATACCCCATTATGGACAAAAGCATTGGGACACCTGGCCATTACACCTACAGGACCTTTTATGACACCTCATTCTAATGTGGAGCTAATATTGGGCCATTCATTCAGAAGAGCATTTGTGAGGTCAGGCACTGATGCTGGACGTGAAGGCCTGGCTCACAATCCCTGTTCTAGTTAATCTCAGAGGAGTTTGTTGGGGTTGAGGTCAGGGCTCTGTGTGGCCAGTTAAGTTTTTCTACACCATACTCATCCAACCATGTCTTTATGGACATTGCTCTGTGCTCTGAGGTACAGTCATGCTGGAACATTAAGGACCTTCCACAAACTGTTCCCACAATACTGGAAGCATAGAATTGTCCAAAATGTCTTAGCGTGTTGAGGCATTAAGAGTTCCCTTCAATGGAACTAAGGGGCCCAGCCCAACCCCTGAAAAACAAACCCAATACCATTATCCCTCATCCACCAAACTTTACAGTTGGCTCTGTGATGTGAGGTTCGCATGCAGCTACTCGGCCATGGAAGCTCATTGAATGAAGCTGGAGTTAATGCAAGAGGAAGTTTGAAACACTGCATTTATTCGGTCGACAGAGTGTTGGCGACTTTTACACACTATGCACCTCAGCACTTGGCGACCCGGCTTCTACTTCACGCGATGAGCTGCCACGTTCTGACTGAGATTCTGTTGTTCCTAAACTTTCACTCTGCAATACCACTTACAGTTGCCTGTAGAATATCTAGCAAGGAAGACATTTCTCAAACAGATTTATCACAAAGGTGGCATTCTATGACAGTAGTATGCTTGAATTCACTGTTCTTCAGAATGACCCGTTCTTTCACAAATGTTTGTAAACCCGACTGTATGGTGAGGTGCTTGATTTTATACACCTGTGGCAATGGGTCTAAATGAAATACCTAAATTCTGTGACTGAGAGGTTTGTCCCAATACTTTTGTCCATAGAGTGTATCAGGGCAAGGATCTTCAAATCAAAACAAAAAAAACTAGCACAGACCAGGCATTCATATGAAGTACTTTCCTGTCACTGACATTGGTGACTTTCCAATGGCTTTTGTGTCAGGTGACTGATATAACTGTTTGGTGGTAATTTGTTTTTGATTTCTGTGTTCAATGTCAAACCCTTCTGCGCTTCATCGATTTCAGATGAGTGAGAACACAATATTCTGAAGTCTCCTCATGTCTAAGAAAAATATTTAACCTCTACTTAGAGACCAAGGACCTCCATCGCAAGGAGCAAACGCGTGAGTGTATGCCTGAGCTCCGCAGTGAGTTATAGCAAAAAAGTCAAGGACCCAGTAACTGCAGAAGACAGCCTGGCCTATCCAGGGGCTGCTGCCTGTAGGGGGAGGTCCACAACGGCACATTACATCATCAGACGGCTGCTTAGTGCTGACCACGTGGCTCCCAGCACCCTGTGGCTAGGGAAGGCGGGTTTAAACCTCAAGGGATCAGTGTGGGGGTGGCTCTCAAACCCCATGGCTACACCATAATTGCTTGTGAGAGTTCCAAAATAATCCTAGGAGGCGCATAAGGGAGACCGTACTGCTTCAAGAGAAATGAAGGGGCAATAGTGTTCTGGGAGGAGGAGCATACCACACGCTGCCAGTGATTGTGTTTATAGGAGAGGATGCTGGTGAGCTGGACCATGGCTTCCCTGTGATGATGTGCAAGCCCTGCGCTCTGAAGGAGCTGGCGTGTGTGTGTGTGTGTGTGTGTGTGTGTGTGTGCCCATTCGCCAGCGCCAACACGCATGCGTTGGGAGATACGGCTTGACACCTCCTAGCGGGCAATGCAGACTGCCAACACAATGAGCCCCCCCAACCCCCCGCTCCCAGCTACTTCTCACTTGCTGTCTAATCACTATGGCAACCACAGCTCTCCTTCACTCCGGCATCCAATCAGAGCGAGACCTTTGTCAAGATTCCTTTGGGTTCTGCTAATTCAACTTACCCGCCGGAACGACATCGGAGCCCGAGAGCGACGGAACAAAGGAGAATTTGCCGTGAAATCTTACCGCGACACCCACAGTTTAGGAAAAGGGGACGGGGCTCACTTCACAAGCGGCGTGTCACCGGGAACCGTGACACAAACAACAAGGCGGGACGGCCACCCTCGCCTTTACATGGCCACTTTCTTATTTTAACGCGCATCAAGCACCGTGTATATATTAACACGCTTGCGATCAGGTCAGCTACTAGTAGCAAACCGAGAGCTAACAGCAAACATCCATACCAATATTTTCGACCTTGACCAAATTTACAGAAGCAGCATCACCCATAATTATCGGCCTAATGTGAAAACGATCCTTCAGTACGTATGGGTGAGGCAGGAGGGAGGTGAGCCAATCGGTCAGGATGATTTGGAGGCCACGTCCCGCCCCCGTCTGCCATATTCCATTTGTCACCATCAGCCTTGTCCAGACGCACATTAACAATGTCCTGCAGCTATGCGGTGTTCCCCTCCGAAGGACGATGGCCTGTCTGCCGATGACAAGATGACAGAGCCGTACGGTAATTTAGCCGGACCGGCCCGTCATGGGTCGTCGTGATCTATCCTTGGCGGCGCCGCCCCGCTGGCAGAGATGCCCGCGTGTCCACTTTAGGGGGACGGCGGAGGCGTGCGTGTGCCAAAAACGGGACAGGAGTGACAGGGCCAGAGGAGGCATTACCCAGAAGCTGCTTAGCCAGTACGAGGATCGGTGGCCCTGATTAAAACAGAGAGGACAGAAGAGGCTCCCACTCCCCTTCATGAGAAGGCCGTCCTCTGGCCAGAACGCCGAGGGCCTATCTGATACCCTGCATACAGTGACACCGGCCCGACACAGGAAAGGCGCCCCTTCTCCTATAGAACCGCCAGAATCCTTCGATATCGTTCGTGCCACAAGAAACTTTCCTAACAGAGTTCGGCCCATGACACTTTTCTGCTAGCCTTAACGAGGGCCGGCCCTCGCCCCCGACCGCTCTCATTAACAAGGTGTTTTCACAGCATAGAAGTGGTGGATGTGGTTTTTTGTTCATCGCACCATTCTCTGTAAACTCTGATGTGCGAAAATCTCAGGAGAGGTGGCTGCTTCTGAGATGCCGGAGCCATCACATCTGGCATTGTCAATCACACCATTTTCAGAAGGCTTTCATCAAGTATCTTAGCCATCGTAATGCTTTGCCAAGCAGTCAATGCGCCTTACTGATCCCATATCTGTGCTGCATGTATGTATTCAGCTGCAGCCACATGACTGGCTGTTTGGAGGATCCAGGCTGTTTGTGCACCCAATAAAGTGACCCCTGAGTGTAAATCAGCAGGATACAATAAAAAAAACGGCAGTCCCTGTGAGCACGCCTCAAGAGAGCTCAGTTGCTTGAGATGCATCAATCACAGCAGCAACAGCACGCGATTCCCCAGGCAACCACATTTTTGCCAGATTCTCGGTGCTAAATTAGGTACAACCAAGCTGAGACTAATCACTGTATAAAAGCCACAGGTCAACTGAAAGCAATGAGGTGCTGGAAGGCTGTTAAGAGCAGCTTTTAAAGGTATTGGGTCCACGAGGCTAGTCAAAGGACAGAGCACTTTTTAGACTGGAAATAATTACAGACCTCTGTGACACTGACACCCTGTGTTTTTGCACAAACTGAGAATTCTAATGAGAAAAGAATATTTTCAAATTATACTACAAGCAGCTCAGATAACTGATATTAGCAATTATATTTTGCACGACAGGGCTAATGTGTTATGAGCTAATGCACATCTGAAACTGTAGGGGACCCAGGCCTCATTAATACCGGCGTGGGTTCATCTGGGCGGGGCGGGTGCTGGCCACAGCCGGGACCGCTCTTCATTGCAAGACATAAGAATGAAAAACCTGAGATTCTTAAAAATAACGAGATGGTTAGTCATTCACAGGAATTATTCTAAAAAATAAAATAGTATCGAAATATATTTTAATGGTTTCAGAAAATCAAATTAGGAAAAAACAATTAATTCCCACAAAAATATGGTTTGCAAAAACACGCTGAAAAGTTTTAAAATAAAAAAAAAATGCATTTCCACATCTAAAGAGATCCTGAAGTACAGGCCTCTGCAATAACCCAAACCCACGAATCAGTGGGTGCAGCATGGCGGCTGGCAGCATGGCGGCTGAGGGGGTGGCGCATGTCCTGCAGGCCTCCACCTTTCGCTTCCACATG
>JABFEB020000104.1:15861685-15873325 GCA_019775895.2 Stomatorhinus ivindoensis | reverse complement strand
TGACGGTTTTGGTTTATTGGGTTCCGATTATTTGCTTTGCCCTTTTCTGTACTTCTGCCTTGGTTTGTTCGCTTTTTTGGTTTCGATCCCTTGCCCGGTTTTTGGTTTACGTCTTCGCGCGCCCCTGGGATTCTGCCGCTTTGCCCTGTGTATGTTCTGTGTGTTGGTTAGGTGCGTAGGGAGTGGTCGCCATGTTTATTTTGGGGTTTTTTGTTGTGTTTTCTGTCTGGTTAGGGAGTGAGGTGTAGTACTTGTTTTCTTCTTTGATTTCTCTAACACGTAGTTAGGTTAGATTTGGGTTGCGTTCGGTAGTTGAGTTTTCAATTTATTTTGGCTATAATCACTCCTGAATCCTTTTGCACCGGGTTTATTTGTTCTATGTGTAAATAAAATCAGAAAGATACAAAAATACCCTTTGTCCGCGTGTGTTCCCTTGTGCACCACACCCTGTGTTTCCCAAATTCCCCTTCCGTTCTGTTTGGCCCCAACCCTAGGCTGGGTCTCGTGATACCCCATATAGTACCGAAGTAAAAGATTAACAACAATGAAACATTCCTAACAATACACTAATAAATAATAAAATTGTGAATGTAGTCTTGCTCTAAAAATACTTTTGAACTGCACTTACCTTCATAAATGCTGTTTTTAAAATATAGTTATTTAAAAACAAACGATCACTCGAAGACTAGCATTGCCACTCAGCTACAGCCAAAGTGATAACTGGGATGGCTACTAAGTGACTAATGAGTTGGATGATTCAGTCCCAGGCGGGATGGTGTGAGATTTCCTCACAATACTCAGTACTGCGTGCAATTTAAAATGTATCAATTATTTCTAAAACTGCGGATAAGGGTGGACCACTATGAATGTATGACCTCAAAAAATATCAACTTAATATGGCTTTTCAAGTATTAATTGGATCAACTCGAAGTTTTAAGACTTTTTAATGCCCAGCAGATATCCCCTGCGACCCCGTGAAGGACACACAGGCAACGCTGCCGCACAGCAGCTCCCCGGGAAAAGCAGCCCGTTATCCGTGCGGAGACCCCCTACGACAGATAAGCTGCAGGGAGAGCAGGGTGCGCCATTACCGGGCCGTGCCCACAGCAACAGGGACAAATGATGACCTTTGCTCTCCGTGCGGAGCCTGTGGGGGTGAGGGACTTGCCAGTGGAGGGTGTTGTCGGCGTGTCAATGTGCCATTAATACTCATTAGAGGCGGTAGTGCAGAGCGTCCCTGCACGCACCTCACCTGATCAGCAGCCGCAGCTAAAGAGGATGCCCAGGCAGCTAATCTTATTAGCAGAGGAGATGTGTCACTGCATTCATCATACGTAATGACGCAATTAATCAAAGGGCCCGGGGTGTCTGCTTTGAGGGGGGGCAGATGGCCGGCCAATGCATCTGGCTATCGATGGTATCTCATTACATAATGGGTGTTCTCTCTCCTCTCTGATCTTTACCTGCCCTGACAGCCTCTCCGGACCAACAACTTGCTGCCAACAGGTAGGGGGCGCCGCCCTGCAGTCTCCAAAATCGATTGTCTTTACTTGTTTGTTATTTGAATGTTTTTATGGGCGATTGTGGAAAGCATATGGAAGTTGTAGAAAGTGGCCCACGTCTGTTTGGGACTTGGGGCTGGCAGCGAAGGTAGCAGACCCGCGCAAATCACCACCTTAAACAATCCCACGGTCTTCCCTTCCACGGGAGCACTCATCGTAGTAACGAAGACAGTCACTCTCTCCGTTAAAGTTTAACTGTCTCATGGACAATTTCCATACCCACTTAATAAAAATCAACAACACGTAACAGATTGCAGGCAGTCCATCAGTGAAGGACAGGCCCTAATTGAAATAAATTTGGGATTTTAAAAAGCAGAACAGGTAGTGAATACCCAGTCCTGCCATACAGCGGCACTTTGCAGTGCTGTGAACATATTATGTTTCCCAAGGCATCTTTGGAACATAAAAGGACCCCTAAAAATGAAGCTGCCAACCACCAGTAAAAGGTCACCATATCGTCTTGATTTATTAACAATTTACTTATACAAAGAACTAGAATACCTAGTATGCAACACTTAAGTGCGACTCCAGAGAAAAATTCATGTCATTACAAGCACCTTAAATGACTTTGAAAACAAATAAGTTTATGAGGGATAAAGACTGTATCCCTAATGAGGTTCCGGTATGTAGGCTATACTAGAAAATTCTGTCAGTAAAAAAAAATAGAAACGATTTTACCCTGTAAGAGTAACGCAGCATCTCACGCGAAACCGCAGGATGGATACAGCAGAATGACAGCAAACGCTCTGTGTCTTGATCAAGTAAGCAAGTAAGGGCCGTATGTCACCCACCCCCCCAACACTACCCACCTCACTCATGCAGCACACTGTACATGTTGACACGCACACATGCACAGTGCAGTCACACACACACACACACACTTACCGCCCTCTGTTTCTTCAGCATCCTCTTCTTGTTGCTCAGCAGGCGCGCCAGCTGGGGGTTGTTCTCCTGGTCTGAGCGGCGTTGGTGCTGGTGGTTGTGGCCGGCCAGGCGGGCCTTGCGTGGGCCCAAGCTCAGCCCATTCGGCACCCGGCCCAGCCTCTTCTTGTGCAGCGGTCCAGGCCGGCTCTCGACGCGATCCTGGGGCTTCATGGACATGTCCTTCTGTGGAGAGCAAAGCACACAGACAGCAATTCAGCATCCGTCAGTGGGAACCAGGAGCGCTGTCCTGTAACTGCATGGCTGACTGACTCGGGGACACAGAAAAATCACAGGAGCTTTAAACAGGCAGTGAAAAGGCTGTTTACAAAGGGGAAGGAGACGGACGTAATGGCAGAAGGGCGAAGCTACGGAAACTGAAATCGAGAAAAGCGTCCTGGCCAGCAAAAACTAGGGAGAACAGTGCCCCGACAAATCAGCCCCGACATCAGGGCTGAAAAGGTGCCTGCTGACCGCTAGTCCCACAAGCTGTTACCGTCACTCACAGTCATGCAGCGGAGCAGGGAGGGGCAGACACGGGGAGAAATGGGAGCCCCCCCCCCACTCTAAAATTCTCTAATGATCTAAACACGCCCAGAAGGGGTCCCAACTCAAGGGGTCGAATGAGCCATGATCATGGGTCATTTGGCACAGAGTGGAGTGTTTCAATCGAGCACATCGCATACTTACATGGCCTTCTACAGCTCAGCACAGAGGAGACAGAGATGGAGAAAAGAAAAGCTGCTGAGCGTGTGAGGTTTTGCAGGTCAAGGACCTACAAAGACCTTGAGATGCCCTGTCATACTAAGAATGGCACAGAGAAGAGGGAAGAGCTTTAGAGTGTCAGGGCATGGATATCCACCCTGAAATGACCTGAGAGACAGGAGGTTGGATGCACTGGAACACGGATGGCAACATGTTCACAGACGGGGTACTGCACGTGATAAATCGATTTGGACACCTGGGGTGGGTCATTCTGCTGTCCACTCCATGTTATCAGGTCACAGATCAGCATGGAAACACTGTGGTCATGTGTGAAACTGAGATGACTGCCGGGGGATAAGCCGGGGATTTAATATGAGCCAATGAGGGTCTGGGTGTGGCTGCAGCGTTCAACCTTTACATGTGGCCCCACTTAGGGTTAATGCTCCCCACTCCCACCCTATGGACAAGTGCAAGCTAAGCAAAGCGGGGAAGTTTACGCTGGGAAAATAACAGCTGGAATTTTACAAGTGTCAAGCCAAGCAGTACATTAGGGACCAACCAGCGCTGTCACTATCCCATCACAGCACTGACCACGGACAGCCAAAGTCTGCTTTTAAATGCTTTTTATTTACACCACTCATGTAGTTTTAGCTGGGTCTCAGTTCCTGTTTTTATCACAAGAGGCCGACGTAGTGTGTTGGTGCCCCGATCCAGTTGTGGTGCCCTCAGTGATCTTTAGTGTGGTTCTGCACCATAACACTGAAACTGCTGATGGGTCTGCTGGAGAGCCAGGCCATCTGTGAGCCTGCCACCCCCCAAGTGGATCCGTGGCGACGGCATCTCTGTGCCGGTCCTGGCTCGGCTCGGCTCGGCTCAGCTCAGCGGGCGGTGGATTCGTCCTGACGCCCGGGGGATGGCACAGGCAGGACAGGAAGACAGGATGCACTCATAGGACAGGAAAGGAATGTACTGGGGGGGGGTTCAATAACTAAGCGGCATCACGTTCCCAAGCAGAGCTTAAATATGCATAGGAGGCGCCAAGGACGCCCCTTCAGCTGCACGACAAGCTGCACATACATTCCCACTGCCGGACTCTCGCTGAGGCGGTGAAGCTCTCGCTTGCGCCCAAGGGCACCGTGTCTGCGGCATCACCCAGCAGCCAAAAGGCTTCCGACAGATTAAATCTGCACAAACTCAGAGGGGCAACTCGAGTGTTCAATGTCAGTCCATCTCGGCTGCGGGGAACATGGGGAACACCAACCTTTCCCACAAACAATCCCCAGAACCTGCCTCTCTTTCCCTGAAACTAAACACCAACACTCAGTCTTTAGCAATTACGTACAGTGAGATAACGAAGGTGGTAAAATGACACTCAGATGCTTCACAAGGTAAAAACAAAACAAAAAGCCTGAGTAATAGGTTACAGCTGGATGCCTCGAATTCATAGGCGATTTGTTCAAATAAATTAAATAACAGGAATAATAAGTCAGAGCCGTGTTTGACAATTAATTGGTCTGCCTTTCACAGCAGGCGGTCTGTGGGGCTCCCCGGCGCGTGTGGAAGCTTGTGAGATGCTGGGGGGGCCAGGATACACCGTCAGTGGGCCTCTGCATGGAGTCGGCACATTTGGCGCAGAAAGGAGCTTCTGGAGCTTTGCATTATGATGATATGCTAACCAGTTCCCCCGAATGCAGGGCCTTTCGGCTGTCACGGGTACATCAGCCCCACTCCGAAAGTGTCCTAAGGCGAACACAAGACCTATTTGGTGTTAGGATGACAGAGTGGATTCGGACGTGTGGGGGGAGGGGCACCTTTGTTAAGCTGCTTGTAGGTACAGTTGCCATGGGGATATGAGGCTGGTTAGCCCAACGGGTCTCTGTGGGCCTCAGTGGGGGTCCGCGTCCATGCAGCCAGCCCCCCAGTGGACACTGTGGTCCGACCTGAGGACCCCCAGACACCATCATTAAACCAAGAAGGAGATTCAAACCCGACATTGGCAAACCACTGGGGGGGGGGGGTGAGATTATGAACATGGGGCCACACCTTCCTACCACACCTTTAAAGCTTGGTATTTTCGAAAGTGTTTTCAAAAGCAGTGCAATTCTGGAATTTTAAAATCGTGGTGCTAAAATTTGCAGCTCGCACATGTATGGCAGGTCCCACAATACATTTTGGCAAGATTTAAACCGCAGTTTTACTGTATTTGCTTCAGACCACCCTGGCCTAAGAAATTCCTGCTTTGTGGCAGAACACTGGCTTCTAATTGACCATCCTGGCCTTTGCGGTCGGAGACGCACTTGGCCGAACCGCCTGTCTGACAGAGCGTGTGAATGAGTGAGACCCGTACTGAGGACCCCACAGGACAGGTTCACCCCCCACCAGACAGGAGGTTCTGGAATCTCCCATATCACAGAGGATACTGGAGTTGTGGCTAAAACCAGACAGGGTTAAAAATGTATTTATGGAGCCATCAGCGCTGGAGCATCACAGATTAGCGGCCATCCCAGCGAAGCAAGCGGCCTGGTCTCGCATGGCCCCACTGACAGACATTTGTTTTATTTTGTCTGACCCCCCCCCCCCCATATCTGTCTGTCAGCGGGCTGCCAAGGCAGAGAGAGGCGGCTGAGTGCTTCAGCGTTGAATAAAGGCGAAGGGCTGTTCGTTCCGTACCATCAACCTGGCCCGTCTGCAGGGAGAAAAGGAGGAACACCTAAGATGTCCCAGTAAAATAAGATAGGGATGCTACTCTGACCCCTAGAGAATCCGTGTCCATCTTCCAGGGCGGGGATGCCTCAAATGCAGAGCCTCAATAATAATGCCTCTGCCCAGAGTCACATGACAATGATCCCCACGCCACCCTCACCCAGAAAAGGAGCATCCAACTCCCAATAAGAACCACAGCAAGAGGGCGCTATATACTCCAGTGGTTAAATCAGCGCATGACTGGGGCAGAGAAACGTCACGCTCCCCTGGACTCCCACTTTCCCGCCGTCACGCCTGGCCTCCAGGATATGTGCTTTCCACTAGCGCAGTGTGCACTCCCATTTATATCTGCTGACAGCACTTGTCTTCCCATAAACCTCCGGGACAAAGCGAAACAGTCCCCCACATCTTTCACCCTGTATTAATTAAAAAAAAAAGAACGATTTCTGCTGTATTTAAATAAAGACATGGAAACGAAAGACATCAAATGTCATTTAGCGGAAGCATGCCCACTGACAGATTAAACAGACAAGAGCAGACCTCACAGAGCTAAGCGAGAGTGATCACACGCAGGGCTCATGGTAACGGCACATTTACGCTCATTAAATAAACATGAGGGCCGTTCTGCATCAATCTGCAGAGATACAGCCTTGCATTTTCTGCTATTAATTATTCGTGACCCAGCCCAAGTCAGCTCTGGAGGACCGAGACATAACTGATGACCTTCCGCTCTGAGAGCAACGACATGGCTCGGTGGGAGGGGGGTACAGACGCCATCCCATACAGGCGAAAAGTGAAGGGTGTCGGGAAAATGATTGTAATAGTATAATTTTAAGAACATATACTGTAGCCTTACACATTCAGAGCAGTTGTATATAACCACTGAAATAATGCTTTTGCACGGGGCCCCCTTTTGGCCACAAACAGTTACTACACTGGAGGGATGGGGAGAAGGTGACTGGGGGCCCCAGAAACAACAGACCCAGCCCTGCTCTAGGGTTGAGGGTTCGAATACCACCCCCATTCTATGCAGCCTGCGACAGGCTTCAGACTCGCTCATTACTCTGGCCATGATAAACAGTTAAACAATGAATGGATAGAACTGCAAAAGAGCGGTTCACGATGCATTTCACTGCATGCTGTACTATGTTGTACAGTATGTGACAATTAAAGAATCTTGATTCTTATGGGGAACAATGAATAGCAGATGAAAATGTTTGTTTCTAAGAAAATAATAATGCACAAAACTTGCTACAACATCAAAGAATAAGCATTTAAATGCTATTGAACAGCAAAATGTTCAAATGTGAACTGGTCTGAAGGACAACAAGCTTCAGTGCATTTATCCTCATAGGAGCGCGATTCCAGTAATTTAACATCTTCCTTTAATCAGACTTGTGCTTCAGATAATTGGCATTAATCTGGATCTTAAGCTCAGTCTTCTGCTCGAAGGTGCTTGCGAGACGTGAGTATGACAAAGGAAGCCAAAATCACTTAATTAAAAATTCACGCTCTGAAAAATGTATAATTTTTATAGTGGGGATATAAAAACACTGGCATTACACAGGGGCTGCCCTACGCTTGCCACATTTAACGGGTCGAGTTGTTTAACAGCTGCTCTATAAAATAAAAGTAGTGAACATCCATTTGTGCCGTGAGAGCTGTTTCGAGTTTTTACTGGGCCTTCAAAGCTCTCAGGATCCACAGTGATCAAACGTAGCCGCAAAAAGGAAACCGTTTTCAGGTCATGATCCGTGCCCCGGATATTAAAGAAAAAACAGCTGGGAAGAACTCATTTGGACGATGACCGAATGACCATCACACGCTCTCGACAGCGCCTTCTGGCCACTACAGCCAGGCTTCTCCCAGGAATGCAGATTACACACCGCAGAGTCCATCCTGGTAAAAACAGGAAGAGCGGATCTTCCAGATGATTCCTGCGGCTTTCCAATTAAGCGAGCAGGCTCCCTGCTAATCGGGCCTCACGTCACCCTTACCAGGGTATATCTCATTTGGGGAAGTGCTTCATAAACTATAGTGCCCCCTGGTGCTACCTGTGGCTCACTGCAAATGACAAGAGCAAAATAAATAAATAAACACGACTGGGTGTGCTATCCTCCAACATCCCCAGGAAAAGGCCATAAAAATGAGCCCAGCACACCAGCCTCATGATGACAAAGGGTGGGCAGTGCGTACACACCAGACCCCAGCCCTCAACGCACATGGGCCCCAATTCCACTTGCCAGCCGTTCTCCTTCCCTAAAAGCCTTTGGTGGACAAGCCACTGATGTGTTTTTCAGTACATCAGCAGCTCTGGTTTTGGTTCTCGCTGTCCTTCCAGCACGTAAAAAGTCCACTTAAGGGTCCAGTTTTGAGGGGGGGGGTGTTGGTGGACGTACCTGTGAAATGTTTTGTCGGGTCACCATGTGCGGCCAGACTAGCGTGGGCATGACCTGGTACGCAGGCCGGTCTCCCAATTATTCCCCAGCATATGGGGTCTAGCAGGGCCACCACAGATGGGAGGACACTGGGACCTGCTGGAAAATCTTTCGAACCATGTCATTGTTGTGTCCAGAGCCACTGTCGCCCAGGAAGAAACAACATGCCAGCACACTGTCCCCTCCCCCCCCGAGAGGTGCATCAGCGACCAGCATACTAAGCAGGACACGGTCACAGCGTTAAACTGGCACGGGCCGTTTTTTTTATGGGAACAGCTGTGGTTGCTAAGCAATGAGGTACAGAAACCGGACCGTCAAACCACACCAGTGAGGCCAGATGTTGGCCTTCAAGAGACGCAGCAATGAGGAGTGAGATGGGGGGGGGGTGAGGTGGTCACCCATGTTAAGAAAGAAAATCACCATCAATCTGTAAATGGCATGTTTCATGCAGAAATCGATTCATGGGATCGCCCTGTTCCCGGGCCTTTCAAATTGCAGCTTGTTGGCACACGGCAGGCAGAGGCTCATCCTCTCCCTGTTGTCTGGATTGCTCATTCCCGCAGCACCGGCAGGAAACACGCTCTGCTATCCACACAAAGGGAATCACACTGAATAAGCGGTGATTAAAAGCCCAGCAATGCAGTGACATGCACCTTGTTACAGACTGAGGGAAACACTCCCTCTCTGCGTGACCAACATCTGGAGTGGAGGACGGCATCTCAGCAGGATAGCAAACATCATATCGGTCTACATGCTCATCACACGGAGGTGGGGGGAGGGGGTGGGTGTGAAGGTAAAGTCCTTGTTTCTCGAGGGGGGGGTGGGGTTTGAACCTTGGGTCTGCTTGTCACACCCCTCCCTCCTACAGCAGCCAGAGATGGGCAGCTGCCACTGAGACCAGGACATTAAACCCAGAGTGCCTCCAGATACCCCGAGCATGCAGGTTTGGCCTGGACCTTGAAATACATACCCTAAATTCTCTGCACTGAAGCTGAGTACTTTTTTTTTTAACAAGAAACATCACTGTAAACAAAGGCAGCCAAAGTACATATCCCTTCTGTCGGAGCATGCTGTTAATTGCCCTGAGCACCACTCATACTCCACAACACTCCTCTTTCTGCCAAGTAAACAATCGCGTCCATCATGACGAGGAACATCCTACACTCTTTTCCGCACTAATCATTCGCAAACGAATAACAGTAGCTTCATCTTGGCCAGAGCAACACACACAATTCCTGCTTTTAATCAAGCTTCTAATTCAATTAACTTCCAACTGCTGAGAGTATATTCCTTCCCAGCCTGGCAGATGAGGTCTCTGACATCTCTGTACGTGGATGATTTGCACCTGAATATCCGGAACATTGCCTGGGTAAAGAAATCCTCGATTTGCAGGTCCCGCCCAGCCTATGTGTGCCAGCAAACGTCTGATGGTGCAGAAGATACTGTGCAGTTTGTGGTTTCCGATACTGTTTTTACACTTGCTTTTGTATTCGGCCTTGAAAGTCAAGCCATCTTGAAAAGTGAAATTATTCGGATGAGAAGGCTAAACCATCAGTTGTTATCCCTTCATCCATGGTGGCAGTGATTTAGGGAAGGGGGAGGGTGCTGCGGCCCCCGTTTGTGTGACAGCAGCCTCATCTGCAGGCTCGCCGTAATAAAACTCAGCACAGAGCCCACCAAACCGTGTCGCCTGACTGGCACTCAGGGACAAAGCGTTCACTCTGCATGATGGAACCACCTGCTGTCAGCAGGGATTTAGTCCGGGGGGGTTTGCTGAGCAGGGGTGGAGACTGGGGCCAGGCTGGCTGGAGTGAGGAAAACACTCCCTGGTGACTCACACGCTGAGTGTCAGCCGCAAACCTGCAAGGCGACATGATACTCCCCAGCCGGCATCTGATACAATTTTGGTCCCATCTAACATTTACCACAGAAAGTGGCACAGTGCATCTCCTGAAGGCATAGCAAACATGCAGATAGGACAGCTTCACACCCATTAACTCGGCGCCATTCCCACGTTTATATCTGACTGCACCGACAGTCGGCGGGGAGACAGACTCGGGCCACCGGTTGGGGCAACCAGCGGCAGGCGTGTTCCGCAGGGCTCAGCACTCTAGAATACAGTATGTGGCCAAGACTGTGGCCCATAAGCGATTCAGAGATGTCCTTCCGTAAGTCAGGCAATGATGACCTGCATTTACACAGCTGCTCCTGCCTGACTAACCATCATCACAAATGTGGAACGCAGCTTTCGTTTGGATGAAATGGCACGCGGGATTTTGCAGGAAGAAAGAAAAGGTAGGAGAACTAAAACGCAGGATGCCATTCTATGTGGCGAAAAGTATTAACATAAATTACGAAGCACCTTGCCTCATCACGCCCGTTTCAGCAACTGCCTTTCGTCAACACAAACACGTTCCGACACAACCCTGAGTTCAGGCACGATGTGTGCAGGCCCCCGGGAATTAAATTATTAACAAAACCCAGAAGGGTCTTGTTTGAAACCTCTAAGGATCAGTCAAACAATTCATAATGAATTATGCAAAGGGGGCCTGAACAAAGAAGTCACCATTTCCCCTGGGGGGCAGCATTGCGAGGGACAGGTGTACAGTGTCACAGCAGTGAATCAGGAGCAACTATTACACCTATCTGACAGCGTTGCCCCCCCATCATCGCCGACTGAACTGAACCTTCCCAACTAGAGGGTAGGGATCATGTCCCAGCAGCAAGACACTTAGGCGGGATGGTTCACGGTCCATGCCCCCCCCCCCCAAGGTAAAACTGCTTTGTTAACATCACAGCGAAAAGGTTGTGCGCAGTGCAGTAAAAGGTAATGTTTTCCCTCATCGCTCTGCAGACTGTGACCTCATGCCAGACCTTCAGCCCCTCCCTGCCAGAAAACCCCCACCCTCCTATGGTGGCTCTGCAAAGTGCTCAGGTCTATAGACACTTCTGGTCAGGTATATTTCATGGCCCCAACTACAGCTACAGGCCCAAGGTTTGAGTGTCTTCAATGCGTCATCTTTCCCTTTTTCTGCGGGTAGGGAGAGCTCCCAAAAGAATCCCCCCCACACCAACCTTTCTCAGGGGAGCTCATAAAGGATGCATCATCTACTCTTCAGTGCTACCTCACTGCACCCTGCAGGCATGCACTGTATAACACCCGTCAAACTTGTGGATGCATCATCTACTCTTCAGGGCTACCTCACTGCACCCTGCAGGCATGCACTGTATAACAGCCGTCAAACTTGTGGATGCATCATCTACTCTTCAGGGCTACCTCACTGCACCCTGCAGGCATGCACTGTATAACA
>JABFEB020000104.1:15849493-15861585 GCA_019775895.2 Stomatorhinus ivindoensis | reverse complement strand
CCGTCAAACTTGTGGATGCATCATCTACTCTTCAGGGCTACCTCACTGCACCCTGCAGGCATGCACTGTATAACACCCGTCAAACTTGTGGATGCATCATCTACTCTTCAGTGCTACCTCACTGCACCCTGCAGGCATGCACTGTATAACAGCCGTCAAACTTGTGGTGAGAACAGAGCCTCACAAGCCACTCCCCATCACCTGGCACCATCCGCATGGACTTCTGCTTGTATGAAAGACTCCTTTTAGGAGCCTTTTCATGGCAGCTTCTCTCTCTCTCCCTCTCTCTTCCCATCTCCCTCTCAGTCCACAGAAGCGTGCCAGACCCGGAGACCCTGCAGGCGAGGACAGACACTTCGGGGGAAATGGCCAAAAAGGGCAAGTTTGATCTCGAACCGTCACGATGCTGATTGAGAGTGGTGCCCGACACAAGTAGACAATGAGAGGAAAATAACGTGGACAAATGGCAGGTGGTAGGCAGTGCGGTGGGGGTGGCTGGCATGAGTAATGAGCGGGCTGGGGAGGTCGGTGACACAGTAAATGCCAGCACTAGACCTAGGGGTGGTGAAGGGGGTGGCGGCCAGCTACCGCGAGGAGGCTCATGGTAATAAAATAACAGCCTGCCGCAGGTCGGCTGCCAGTCACACTGACAGACAAGCAGGGCGTAGTGTAGTTAGAGCATAGCGGAGCGTTTTCTAATCACAAGTGACAGCACGCATTCAAAGCCCTGCCCCCACAGCTACGGGGAGCTGAATGGCGCTAGGAGAGGCAAGCTCACCCCGTATGGCCAGCAGCCTCGGTGGGGGCAGATGGAGAAAGATCAAAATTAAGTCACCATTTAGCATTTAATCAAAATCCTACTTTAAATGCTAATTTCCCAGGCACTCGCCGAGGGCCAGTGTATCGCTCTGTGATGTACGCACCACTGAGAATGCCTCTGAGAATGGGATATGGACCTGATCGGACCAGGGCTGGACACACCAAACCCTTGTTAATGTGGATGATAGTGTGCTACTCACATGAGTGCCAATGCTCATCAATAATAATAATAATAATAATAACAATAACTTAACCTTAAGTAGTCAACAGTACTACTTCCCAACTGTTTCCTTCTTTCTACTTCCTCTTTTCGGCTTCCTCCTTTCTGCTTCCTCCCAGCTCTCTTCCAGACAGTCCATACATTTGTTCTCATCCATCTCCTGAGCAAAAACATGGACTGTCTGCAAGAGCCCAAGGAACGGGTTGGGAAACACTGGTCTACAGTGCGACTAAATCCAGTAGCACGCAGCATGATGCCCCAGGGCTAACCCTGATCTCTGACAAAGGTGCCTGCTAAATAAATGAATGTATTAATATATGAATGTGGAAAAAAGAGAAACGATAATGAATAAATTAAGTTTAAGATGGAAATAAGAGAAATAGCTATAAGGAGATTTAATACTGTGAAAACAGCACAATGAAGGAGCACAGAGACGACATCCTTTAATTAGTACTTAAAGCCAGAGACCAGCCCAGCAGAAGAACTCATGTCACAATTACCCACATTCAGCAATTGAAAGTTAATTGATTTAATCCATTAACTCACACATAATTTCAGAATGTGTCTAAACAGCAGCTGTCCACCAAGCTCCGCAACTACTGGTGTGTGCGTGTGTGTGTGTATATATATATATATATATATATATATATATATTAATTAGGAGATTTCAAATGAGTTTAAGAGCTTTTCATGCTACGCCAGAAAATTACACTGCCATGATACCCCACACCCACCCCACAGCACCCCAACTCTTTTTATTCCTGATGCTATTAAGTGAAATTGACTATAATTAACATTATTTCCAGAGATGGCAAGACGTGCCATTAGAAAAGCTCAAGGAGTAATTACGAGGTACCCACTCTCCCGCCGCCCCCTCCACAAACACAGGGGGCTCCAAGGCACCCACGGAGGCCAGCCGATAAGCCGGCAAAGACCCGCCGTTGGGAAGTCCAGCTAACAGCTCCCCGGGAAGGGGCTGGACCTCCTCAGTGCAGGGTGGCAGAGCGGCGGGCCCCAGTGAGGCCCCAGAGGGCCCCCATTCATCACAGCCACGCCAGCGTCCTTTAAAGGTTAGGCTGAGAGGACGCGTCGAGCGCTGCCCTTTCTCTTGATGTATTTTCAATTACAAACCCATGCGGCGAGCCTTCAGTGAATACAATGAGCTCGGCGAAGGTCAAACGGTCTGAACTTTAATTAACAAGCCACTCTATTATGTTATCCAGCTGCTCTTCGCTTGTTTAGATTAGATTTCTTTTTTTTTTGCTTGGACTCGTCCTACTTCCTTGCATATTCTTGGCTAAACCCCCCCCCCCCCCAGGCATGATAATCAAAAAGGCAGCATGTTTTGTCAAAAGCCCTTTTTTGGGTGAGACCCTTCCAAGAGAACACAGAAAGGTGACGATTCATCAGAAAGCAATGCATAAAGAAAAGAACAAACACTTTTCTCATTCACTTCATGCCATCATTAATAACCACGCCGACGCGCTCCCCTGGCTTAGAACCGGAACCATACCCCAGGAGCCATCACAGCTTTAAGGAAATGTGTGCGGACACATGCCGGGAACAATGGCAGATTTGATTACATAATTTCAGGACACTCCATGCGTTGTCGAAGCGGAAGAATGAGAGCAGGCGAGTCTTTGTTCAAGGCAGGACAGCACCGCTTCTGAGACACAGTGCGCAGAGGATGGCCACTAATTGGCGCCCCTCCCCCCACCCCCACAAAGAATAATGGTAATGACAGTCTGGAAGAAAAACGATAAGGGACTGGTTTCGGAAATCTGGAAAACAAATATTAGACCACCATTTCAAACAAGTGTCAACCACAATTTGGAAAGGGCTCCACTTGCTGGCCAATCGAAGTCTCTTAAATCTCTTTGAGAATTGGCAATGATAGATCTTGACAATGAACCATCTGTGTAAGCAGCAAATTAACCATCTTAGACAAGTACAGTCCTTCTGAATCCCTGAGACAAGTTCTGTTTCAATTAGTGCTTGTAATGAAATATTACAGAAGAGGGGAATACTATGAAGCCTCACCCCCAACTTTAATCGCATGGTGCAGTACCCCCCCACCCCCCCAAAAAAAAACTATCCTGGGGGGGGCACTGACCCTGCTGAGGCCCCTGCCATCCTTCCCTGCCAGAAGGTCGCCATTAATACCCACAGAGGCACACACCGCTGGCAAGCTCTTCACAAAACAAATGCTGCAAATTAATCCATGGCCATTGTGTATATTAATCGACGGACCCGTGTCATAGGTCGAAGCCTTCTCACTACAAACTCCATCGAAACGTCACGCTTGGCTTCGACTTCCAGGCCCTTGACAAGTTAAACACCATCACAGGAGCCCATTAGCCAGCATCTAGTGTTGGCTAATTGCTGTTTATATTGCCGCTTATTGCGTAACCTATTAAAAGTAATTCACCACCGCTGCCACATAAAAAGCCTGCCATACTGGGAGAGCGAGCTCTGACCTGCTGGGTGAGATGAACTTTCATAAATAATCATTATGGTAACCTGCGGCGGCACATGCTGCCTGCAACCAAACCCTTTTTAGTCACATGCAAGTGCCCAAATTATTTCTGCAAGTTCCAGGTGAGAAAATGACACAAGCCAATCAGAATGTGCGCTGACAGGGAGTGTCGGTGGCTGTAACGACAGGGTCCCACCACAACACAGGAAATCATCAAGTGGACTTAACATAAAAGATACCACAGTTGGGCAGGATGAAAGTTGACAATGCATCTGACATGGCAGATCAATAACATTCCTGCACGTATCACAATGTAGCGACATCATATTCCGATTCATAGGAAACAAATGTGATTTTTAAAATAATTTCCCTCTGATGGGCTGCCTGACTGAACCCCAACAGGTCACCACGTGACGACACACCGCCCCCAGCACCACGTTCCAGCGTGCGATACGGTGCCCTCCACCAAGGTGAGCCGGCGTTCCTGTCTGCGGGGGACACTTAGTGCTGCGAGGTGAACCCCATCCACGGGAATTAAAGCTGTCGGCAGGAAATGGCTGGTCACCACGGAGCAACCCCATCGTTTCACTACCGTCCATGGGAATCATTAGGACAGCAGTTTGATGGTCACTTTGATGATGGGGGGACATTTAGTAAAAAAAAATACTGAGGAAGTCTGAAGGTGACCAAAGTAGGAGGACAGAACGAGCAGCAGACAAGGACTGGTCTACACTGTTGAGAATGATCTCCCACACTGATACAGGCCTGAGTGTACGGAGGAGCACCAACACACACGTTGGCATCGCCTTACACCACTTACATGTGGTGACCCGGGGGAGGAGACACACATCCTCCAGGTACGATCATCATGTGCTGGGAACGGGGGCTGTCCTGCTTGCTGGTGCTAGGCCAAGCCATGCGGCTCCCTGATAGCCTCCTACCAATGTCTCCAGGTCCTAATGACAGTTGCCTTTTGAACAGCCTATTAAGTGGAAGCGGCATGTCTTAATACACAAACAGCTCAAAGAATGCAGGTGACTCTCCAGAGTGAGTGATTTTTTTTGTTTACATATTATACATATTACACAGTAAATTAGCACATAGCAGGATAATCTGGGGGCTGTGAAGGCTGATGCACAGTGAAGTATGTGAAGGAAATCCCCTCCTTAGGCAGATGCTGAGCCCAGCTCCAATTAGCAAATACAGCACAACTCTGCCCACCCCCCCCCAAACAAATCCTGTACCTATGTAAACAGGTCCCGGGGGAAGGTACACGTATGTCCTGATGATGAAGTGATAACTTCAGATGGAAACCGCTTCACTCCCTTAGCCTGGGAGAAGACCAGCACTAAACCCCCCCTCCCTCCCGCATCCCCACATCCATCATTTGCAGCGACTCCCAGCTGTGCCGGCCTGATACAGCAGCAGTTCTCGCTAAATCACGCCACGATAGAGAGACAATGGGGAATGCGGCTCCGGGTGGCGCCAGTAAACAAAGGGACCTCAAATGGCGGCGGCCAGGGTTACAGAAATCACTCGCTTGATTTCATCCACGTTTATCAGTAAAGCCAAAGTCCATGGTTACCGGCAGCAAGATGCTGGACCCCACATTGTAAGGATGCTTGCAATGCGAGTGCGAGATTCCCTGCAGGCCAAAGTCAGGGGGGGTTGGTGTGTGAGGCCTGCGAGAGAGAGGGCGGCGAAAACAACCAGCTGTAAAAAGAGCACGTTCGGCCTGCAGCCGTGCAGTAAAGAAGCAGTGTCCTGTATACAGCATGAAGCCCCCTGCGGATCCCCTTCGCTGTGATCCGGCGACATCGTTCTGAAATGGTACAGAAATCCTGCAGCTTTGGACAAGGCCCCTACAAATGTTTACTGGCGTAAACAGCAATCTGACAAGCCGGGCAGGTCCGCATCCCCTATGGCAGCGGCCAGAGGCTTTCGGTAGCTGTCAGGCCTGCCCCTATCCTGCCTCCAC
This sequence comes from Stomatorhinus ivindoensis, assembly GCA_019775895.2. NCBI lineage: Eukaryota > Metazoa > Chordata > Actinopteri > Osteoglossiformes > Mormyridae > Stomatorhinus > Stomatorhinus ivindoensis. The sequence goes on along the minus strand of JABFEB020000104.1, from coordinate 15,856,092 downwards.
AGGCCACTTCAGGCTGTTTACAAGCTGTTCAGCCACTGGAAGCTGCACACATTCCTGTATGGTAACTTGTCTTGATGAGAGACAGGCATGGGGCGGCCATATACCGGGGACAGAGTGTGGGGGGTTGGGGGCTGCCTCCGTGACATCGACTGGGGTGGGGGCCACACACACACACACACACACACACACCTCCCTCTCACTAAGAGGCAGGGACTCCTTACCCTCCATCCCCGATGCGTGGATTACCTCACTCCCCTTCTCTCATGTTCGTTTTATTACCACTGGAGAAGCGTGGGCAAGCAGACACACAACTGCTGGCAAAATCCGACCAGGACCCACGGGGACAATGGCCGTGAAGGGAAATCAGATCCAATGCTCACATAAACTAAAAATATTTCAGTCAACTGACATACTTAGTATGACTTGAATAAAATCATTTATACCCAGAAAAGCCACCCATTCAGCACCATTACTCTTGCAAGCCGCCACACTTCACAAGGCCAATACATCATTCTTACAGAGACCACAGAGAACTACAGAGTGACCACTTAGCCCCAGTTATAATGACCTGCAGCTTCACAAACACTGTCACTCAGCTTCATCCGATCTTCAAGGCGGGAAGTCGCCCTTCGATTCTGTCCAGCATGACACAGCGACTGCATAGTGCAGTCGGTAACTTTTAGAGTTAACTGGGATTGATTCAAATAAGCATTTAGACGCACAATTATTGAAGGCATTTGGTTGATATTTTCCACCACTGCTATTCTTATACCACAAAATATAACAGATGATATTGATATAAATGCAAGAAGAAGAAATGTTAAAAACAAAGCGAGGCCCTTTTCTAACACACGGACATTTGAGACTCGTAATAAGGAAGTGGTATTTCACCAAAATCCACCATGTCCTACAGAAGATACTGAAGGCTAAAAAACTAGCATAAAATCTACCATGAAAAGGGATCTGTAAACTAGGCCATTTTATTTACCCTTATAGAGATTACACAGATTACAAACATGCTTTTCCGTAACACAATAACTAATAAGTCACTCCACTGAAGAGAGACACATGCACACGCATACGCATGCACGCACACAAACACACACACACAGAAAGCTTGCTTGCCACACAGATAAAAAACACTGAATTATTTTCTCCATGCAAAAATAAATTGCGCAAAACAATACATCTCTGATTTCATTCAGAACTAACAAAAACAAAAAAATTAATCTTTCTTTTCCCGGATGAGCCATCTGACACCAGGCTGGGTGACAAACAAAAAAGGGTTCCTGCTTTTCGAACCTAAGGAGGCGGGCTCAAGGCCAGCAAGTGTTCAAGTAGAACAGTCGTAACCATGGCCACTCGTAACCCCTGGGCAGCCCTTGATGGGGTGCCTGGGGCCCGCTCTGTCAGCACGCTTGAAATGGGAACGCCCCGTCTGACCGCATCCACATTTAGATGGAGTCTCAAGCACTTTAATTACGCGTAGCTGGGGAGCCGCCAAATCCAATAAAGAAACGTAAGACTGTATGCATCTCCCACCCTGCACTTCCTGGGACAGGCTCCGGGATCCTGCGAGCCCATGCTGGAAAAACGCTTAGAGAGGACAGACAGACAGACAGACGGATGGACTGGTGTAACCGAGTCATCAGACACCGTCCCTTCAGAGCAGCTATTTCCTTCATCCTGGGCTATTTGTTTACAGACGGGGGGCGGGGGTTTATGCTCCACTGGACCATAGTGAAACATGACGAAGCGGCGAGACAGGAGAGATCCACAGCTGTGGATCATGGCACAGAATCAGGGCCACGCTGATCAAAGCCTGGAAATCAAAGTTCGAGCGTCGGTCTGTTAGTCTGTTTGATTAAATGGCGACGCGACCTCCCACAGACTCGTTAAATTCCAAACTGCACTTACGCCGCAGAAAATGCACGACTGTGGAACGGGCAGTGATCCTAATGCTCTCAACGCCAGCCAGACCCTAAGAGGTGCCCCTCCTGTAAATTACCTCAGTGTTTCTGGTCCTCATTCCCAAAATCTCAAAATGCATAAAATCCCAATGCAGGCGCCTGGAAATGAACATTACCCAAACTGTAGTTATTAGAAACGGATGAGGAGAGGATTTTCATAATGAGGTCAGATTAATCTAGCAGCCCTCTGGCTCACAATGGAGGCCCAGCAAAATGGCCCCACCCACTGGCCCCTCAACCCTGCCTAATCTGGCATTCCCCACCCCCACTCTGGACGATGTGAAAGCTCACACGCCGTGGCAATAGCCCCCACCATCGGGGGAGGCATACCACATGTGGGCCCAGGCCATCGCCACAGCAACCACAACATCAGAGCGGGCCGCAGCTGCCGTCGCAGGCCTGCAGGAACCCCCCTCCCAGCTGGACAGGATGGCGCGCTCCGCTTTCCACTTCATTAAACAAATCACTTGTAGTCCACTTCACCGCACGGCGCAAGATCGACAGGCACTGCAGAAGAGGCCTTCTTCAGACAGCCTGGCCTCTGAATCTATGGGCAAGTGGGGAGGGCCAGTTGGCGTCACCATGGTGATGTGGGGGCAGCACGTATGGAATGTAGTAATTCGCCGTTGTAAACACAAATACCCATCCTTCAAAGACAGAACGGTGGGAGGGTCCAGTAGACGTTTCACACTCCAGACCAGAAAAGGAACGTGGGGTCAAGCCAAGTACAACATGGTCATGTTTGTGCCAGGTCACCTAACGACAATGCACAGAAGACAGTGGCACAATGGCCATCGTAGTCGGGTACTCAGGGGGATTCCATATGTGAGGATTCAGGTTTTGGCCCCAAGGCACAGCGCCATCAATCTCTCATGAGGAATCTCCAAGGTCCGGTGTGGTCAGGCATTCACGGAGAATGCTGATGTCAGAATTCAGGTTTCGGCCCGACGTGCAGCATGGTCAGGCGTTCACGGGGAATCCCGATGTGGGAATTCAGGTTTCGACCCGAGGTCCGGCGTGGTCAGGTACTCAAGGAGAATGCTGATGTCAGAATTCAGGTTTAGACCCGAGGTCCGGCGTGGTCAGGTACTCACGGAGAATGCTGATGTCAGAATTCAGGTTTCCGCCCGACGTGCAGCATGGTCAGGCGTTCACGGGGAATCCCGATGTGAGAATTTTGGCCCGAGGTGCAGTTAGGTACTCATGGCTGTTAATAGCAGGCAAGGGACCCAGCATCTAGGACCGAGTGAGTAGCGTATCCTGCACTCTGCCCCCGGGGCCCTTTAATGTTTATGATGAGACAGGCCCTATGTCCCACAGAATAAAGCCTCTCATTACTAAGACATTTGAGGCACACCAGGTACTGGCTCTTGTTAACGTACCACTGTCCCGACTATAAGAGTTGATGGGAAAATGAGGTTAAATCACGGAAATGACACAGCTTATTATTCTCTATAAAACATTAGGTACCAGAATTTCCCGCCTGGGATCAATAAAGTATATCTACCTACCTACCTGCAAACGTAGTATGTTAGTGCACTGTATTAGAATGAAGCAGGTGCTGGATATTAGACAGAATTGCACATGACGTGAGCAGCATGTGACCTCGCGTATATGACCCGCACCTGACTTAAGCATCACACGACATCTCACATGACATGAACGTTACACAAACATGTGAGTTTCCATACATGTACCGGTCCAGTGCTGGGATCTAGTAACCCAAGCTCATTTGGGACTTATAAACCTGTGACACTGGGCACTGGTGATGCTCTTAAGGTTCAATTCCTGTTTGCTCTATATGGATCAGAGATGAACATTAATCTCATTCTGCTTCAACTTTGTCAGAAACAAGCTACTGTCGCTGCGGACAAACATATAAACGGCATGGGGTAATACATCAGGATGGGGGGTGGTGAGGCTTAGACGGGCAGGAGGCCTCTTTAAACGAGAACATACTCGACACGCCCTTGAGGTGCAGCCGCTCTCCACAGGAACACAGTCTTACATCAGCTACCTATCCAGCTGCCAGGAGAGGACCCCCCCACCCTGCAACTACCATGATTCCATTCCATTATGTGGATGTGTCAAAGCCACAGGGCCGGCCTCCTCCCATCCTCCGCGACGCTCACTGTGCCCCGCGATATCAGTCACCTCGGAGGTTTCAAAAACATCCGTAATGCGGCCGGGAGACTCAAATGGAAAAACAGGGTGAATAAATCAAAAGGACCACATACAAGCATAAACTGTTAAATCTCGGAGACATCAGGCCGCCATAGGCGGACAAGCCTTAAGTCCTGCGGGCCCCCAGGGGCCCCTCCATACCAGAGATGAATTACAGAGGAGATAAAACACCCGGCTGGTCAGAGGCAGGCAAATACCAGTCGGTGGGGGGGGGGGCAGAAAGACTGATGGATTTCTGATTCCTGGAGGTGATGCGTGGGTAGAGATTGATGAGCAGTGCTAAGCCATTAAGATGTCCACATGAGGCAGGGCTTTTTAGGCAGACCGATGTCTTTAACAGGCTCCATAAATCCCTGTGATCAGAGTAAAGATCAAAACTCATGGAAGAGGAGCTGCGCCACGGTCAGGCTGAGAGGAGCCTGGGCCAGGACCGGGAAGCAGAAGAGGGGCTGCGCCACGGTCAGGCTGAGAGGAGCCTGGGCCAGGACCGGGAAGCGGAAGAGGGGCTGCGCCACGGTCAGGCTGAGAGGAGCCTGGGCCAGGACCGGGAAGCGGAAGAGGGGCTGCGCCACGATCAGGCTGAGAGGAGCCTGGGCCAGGACCGGGAAGCGGAAGAGGGGCTGCGCCACGGTCAGGCTGAGAGGAGCCTGGGCCAGGACTGGGAAGCGGAAGAGGGGCTGCGCCACGGTCAGGCTGAGAGGAGCCTGGGCCAGGACCGGGAAGCGGGCGCATGGCAGAAAGAAAACACACCAGCACATTGAGCGCCCTGTTCACATCTGGCCAGGCTCAGCCAAATAAAGAGTATGTTTTGTCTTGGTTTTATAATCTGCCAGTTTCTCTGCATGCAGAATTCCCCTTTGACTTATTGTCTGGGAGACGGAGAAAGGCCTCTCAATCTGGAAGACCCCCCACCCTACAGCTACACAAAACATCCAGCTCAACATGATGCAGTTTACTGACCTGTATCCCACAGCTGGACCCTCTGCTGCTCTAACCTGTGGCATCAGGACTTCACAGTCCAGCAAAGCAGCCTCACTTCAGGCGCACTTAGAAATTTCAACTCGTCATCGTCACACATCTCAGACGGAGACACACACAGAAAAACCCACCTTAAAGGTTCGTAATATGCTGCAGGGAGCATATTCGTAATATGCTGCACCCTGAGCTCATACAGCTACGTTTTGGCGTTCTTCACTCAGAAACAGTAACTGGGTGCTGCCGGATTAAAGAATGCATGAATCATTTTTTTCTTCTTTTTAAAATGAGAAGGAAAATTAGGAAAATTAGAAACAGGTACATTTGGAGTGTGCAGAGTGGCTAAAGCCGTCTGGTTGACAGTGCCAGATGATTTCGTCTTTCTGCTTTTCAATAACTACCAGCTGAAGTGGCAGCATTTTAAAGGAGGAGCCAGACACCCAGAGTCCACAAAAGCATTAACCTCAAACGTGTTTCACCACTCAGCAAGCAGTGTGTGAATCCAACGCAGCCAAAACAGACTGGGAGTCACACGTCGATCTGTGACAATTAAGAGCATAACACATTAAGCATCACTGTAAATTTCAAATGCATTTCATTATTCTTCATATTTAGCGTAAGAACAATCTCCATAAATGCATGGCCGGTTACCATGCCAACCACTGCGTTGATGGGCATGCGCACGCAGGTATACCGTGGCCACTTATGTCAAGCTACCGTCAATCATGACTGGCGCTAATGATTGCAGCACCAATTACAGTGGGTTCTCTGCAGCACGCATTGTCATGCAGACCCATCTGCTGGTCATGTACCTGGGGGGGCGGGGGCTTGGACACACCTGTCCTTGATGGCATGTGAAGTGAAGGCTGAAAGAGGACAGTCTGGTCTCTCTCTTACTCTTTCTCACAGTCCCCCCCCCCAAAAAAAATAAATGTATCGGGGATGGCAGTCAAAAGTGATGGGGATGGCAAATCGCTCTTACAGTTCTTCTCCACAGATCCCCTGCTTGGTGACAACAAATAGACAAACAGACTGAGCAGGAGGAACTACTTTTGCATGGTAAACAGCCCTTTCATCCATCCAACCAACCAGGGGTGAGTTTCTCAAAGACTTCTTAACACTATGTCATTCGTAAGTTCTATCTTTTAACATGAACTTACAAACAACGCAGCATTAAAGATACTTTGGGAAACGTACCCCAGGATAAGAAAAGAGAGAGAGGGTCTGATGGGAGGGGACAGGGGAGAAGAGAGAGAGAGTCTGACGTGAGGGGACTGGGGAGAAGAGAGAGAGTCTGATGGGAGGGGACTGAGGAGAATAGAGAGAGAGTCTGACAGGAGGGGACAGGGGAGAAGAGAGAGAGAGTCTGATGGGAGGGGACTGGGGAGAAGAGAGAGAGTTTGACGGGAGGGGACTGGGGAGAAGAGAGAGAGTTTGATGGGAGGGGACTGGGGAGAATAGAAAGAGTCT
>JABFEB020000104.1:15810320-15849195 GCA_019775895.2 Stomatorhinus ivindoensis | reverse complement strand
GGAGGGGACTGGGGAGAAGAGAGAGAGTTTGATGGGAGGGGACTGGGGAGAAGAGAAAGAGTCTAATGGGAGGGGACTGGGGAGAATAGAGAGAGAGTCTGATGGGAGGGGACAGGGGAGAAGAGAGAGAGTCTGAAGGGAGGGGACTGAGGAGAATAGAGAGAGAGTCTGACGGGAGGGGACAGGGGAGAATAGAGAGAGAGTCTGACGGGAGGGGACGGGAGAAGAGAGAGAGAGTCTGAAGGGAGGGGACGGGGAGAAGAGAGAGAGTCTGACGGGAGGGGACTGAGGAGAATAGAGAGAGTTTGACAGGAGGGGACTGGGGAGAATAGAGACCGGACGGTGGCTGACTGCTGCTCACCAAATGATGACATCCTGCTAATGCTCCAGTCAAGTACATTCAGATAAAAGATTGACACCAGTTGCCACAAAAAAGACCAGAGCAACAAGGGATTTAAATCCTTGTAAATCTTGATATTTTCCATGCCATATGGGGGATTACATAACCTGCCTAGAGGAAATTAACTCTGGAGCTGCCAAGTACGTTACCTCAGGGAGGGGGAATGGAAACGCTCGTCAAAGGTGTCACCTGCGTGTCACCGCACCGTGAGGTGGCTGCCATGCCCTCCCACTGAAAGGCACACCTTTAAATGATTCAGTGAAGGGTAAGAGGAGCACGCTCATTTCGCTGCGCGGTGTCTGTTTACGCGTTTGTTTATGCCGTTCGGCAGAGCCGTGTTGTAATTAAGCTGCTGAGCAGAGGCAGTGCGGTCCGTGTGCCTAGGGCTTCCACAGCACACGGTGTTGCCTGAAAGGGCACAATGACGGACAGCTCTCATCTCCAGCCAAACCTCGGGCAGCTTGAAAAGGCAATCCGGATTTGACCTCCTGCCTGAACTCCCGTGATAAACAGAGAGTTTGTTTTCCCGCGCATTGCTCTCCAGTAGGACTCTGATCAGGGCGCCCTTGACTCTCCATCATTGTTCTCAAAAATAAAACCTCCTACAAGAGAGCTTTTCAAACCTTCTTAATCCAGGGACCCCCTACCAATAATACCTGATCACATAAGGACAGGGAATGGGGTTTAATAGTTATTTCGAGGGGGGTGGGGGGGTTTGAATATTTTTTTCATTCCTACCCAGGGTGTCTGCAGACCCCCTGTAACTGCCTTACGGACCCTTAGGGGCCCATGGACCCAATGTTGACAGCCCCTGCACTAGAACAACAAGAACTTTTCACCTGACCCAAAGAGCCCATCTGGGTCATACATCTCCTCCTCCCTGTATTATAAAGTTCATAGTGTCAAGGTACCCAAAGTCACTCTACCCATAGCCATTCATCAATCGCAAACACTGCAGCATTTTCACAGGCTAAACACAGGTTTATTCCTGCGTTCCCTAGACAAATAACAGCATGCAAACAGGTCCCCTCACTGCCGTCTCGGGGGCCAGCAAAATAAGTGGGATTCCTCATTTCTGCTGGCGCTCCATTTATCTTTTGATAAACTGCCATGGGAGACACCCTATTTATGTGTGAAAAAAAGGCTTCCATTCACAAAAGACAAAAACACCATGGATGATAAACACATTGACAAACGGGCTCTATCATAGAGGCCAGGGGATTCCGAAGCAAATTTTTGGATGGTGATCCCAGTAAACTCAGAGTGACGGTGTTAATGGGCTCCCTCACCATCCCCATCTCTCCGTGTATCCCGGAAACCAGCAAGTGCTGATGATTACAGAAATAGAATCTGAACCTGACCTGTTCTTTAAGAATTTCTTTTAGCAATGACCCGACACCAAATACTACACAGTTCCCCAGAAATGCAAGAGAAAGTAAAACTGCAAGACTGGCCTTATTACTGAAAACAACTTCTAAGCCGAGGTACACAACCAGCTCGTCTAATGGCCTTGACCAGTTTCGTTTAAAGGTCCATGGTGGAGGCGCTTGCAGGGAATGAATGTCAACCTCCTCCTCCCATGACCAGCCAACCGGATCCAGCAGGCTGAGGCCCAATCAGGCAGCCTTTTCCCCAGGAAATGGACATGGGAAGCCCGCGAATGTGGGAGAGCCTTGAAGTGGCCCACGCTGAAAACATGGCCAGCACACCCCACTTTGCGGAATAACAGTCAGGGCGGCTGCAGCTCTGCCTGAAACCATTGCTCAGCCAAGAGCGACACCATAATTATCCAGAGAGAACGGGGCTGGCACTGCAGGGCCCCTCTGTACCAGTACCTGGGCGCGATTCATTTACCCAGGATAAAACGGCGGCCCGTCTTCAGATGGCATCACCCTGGCGACAAGCTATCGTGCAAAGCACAGCAGGCATTCGGTGGCAAGTTGGGCCCCGCCAGAGCGGGAGCCAAATTCAATTCGATTCAAGCGTCACCTCATTCATTCCCAATCACATGCAAAGTCACGCCGTTCCTTGAAGCTGCTCCCAGCAACAGTAGCTTAAGAGTGGAAGCCCGCTTCAGATGTAAAAATCTGTTCCTAGGCAGCCGGCTAACGCTCGGTGTCCTCAAGCACCAGACAACACTGATGGAAATGGCAAGAAGCCAGTCGCCAGTGTCTGTGCGTATGCGCTCATGACATGGTACTCAACAAGGTACGGAACAGCCCGGAACAGCCTGGAACAGCCCAGAACACTACAGACAAGCACGTTATGCTCATGATATGTGGTCCTTTTTACAGGCCAATGCAGGCATATTAAGCTAAATGTCCCATAAAAGCAAAGTGAGAGACATAAACGTCGCCAGCTGTGATTGATTCATAAATTTATATTCATTGGTTAATTGCTTCATTGTTTAATTTATTAACATTTTTATTTTTTCGAGCTCTCAATGTGCTCAAAGGATGTAGCAGGCATCCCTAGGGTAATGAAAATTTTATAAACCCCTGACACAAGAAGCCATGTGCACAAAGGAATTTTATAAAACAAATGATTTATAGATGAAAATACCATCGAATGGCTAATGCCGTGCAGACTGGTACGGTAGGACCACCGAGCTCCAGTGTTTCCCTAGCTCACCCCCGGCCCCTTTCAGGGAAACTATTCGGCAGAGTAAGGCCGATTCTCAGTCCGTCGCGGAGAGAACAACCACAGCAGATGCGGGAAATGCACGAAGCGTTCCCTTTCTCCAAGTGAACGTAGAAGACAGACCCTTTGAAAGCAAAGAGACACTTTTGGCGGGGCCACAACAAGTGAGGAGATGCAGGCCTCCATGATGAGTCATGCTAAAGCTTGGCATTAAGCTGCGGAAAGGCCCGAAGTCGCTGCTCAATTCCAGCACCGAGCATCTGTCACTAGGACTGGAAGTCGCTTGGCAGTCAGCAGGTAGGAATCAGACAAAATAGTAAACAAAGCGAGCAATTCCTATGCATATGTACTATGAAGAACTCTCCCCAGGTCCCCGAATTAGCATTCCACTGAGAGCACAGACAACAACAATCTCAGAACAATTCGCCAGTATTTACTCTAATCGGACTCTGGGAGAACTTGCCATCCTGCTTCCAGGTATCTCCCACACTCAGGCAAGCCGTCAGAGCGTGCTGGCTTTTCACCACCTTTTCATTTGGTTGTACTTGACCTGCCGCAACCCTATAAAGTGATGAAAACGTCTCTTCCAGTATGCCAGGACAGCCATGTGTCATACAACATGTGATTATCGTTTCAGTAGGACAGGTGTGAGAGCACTGTGTATAAAATGGACATCTGCATTCCTTTACTGAGTTTTCCTATAAAAATATTCCTCCTAAGCAAAAGGGATTTTATTCCGAAATTTGGCAAATGGGTTTTCCCTTATTGGGTACTGAAATAAAATGCATATTTAATCAGAAATAAATTTCACCCATAGCATAAGACTGACGACCAGCCTCACGAAATGGGCAAATCCAGTTGAAAGACAGACGTGGCAGAAACTGCTTTTTACCTGCCACCACCGCAGGCAATCCGTAGTTCAATTAATTTCCCAAACGCAATCAGAATGACAACTGTGAAACAGGGCTAAGTAATTCCCACCCCCCTGAAGGGGGGGCCTTTTGCAGCAACTTTTCAATTAGCAGGAGATGAAGCCTGGAGGTGCGAGTCGGATTCCCAAAGGCATTCACAGAGAAGATGGAAACATCTACTTGCAAGGTCTTACCACGAACAAACAGCACACACCATACACTCAAGTCATACATCAGCGGTATTACTGGCCATCTGGAAAGGATCTTGGACATTAAGAAGGCAACAAGAAGTCTTCTGGTTTCCAGTCTAGCACCCTGTGACCCCCTGTGCTTGTTTTCAGGAGAGAGAAACACTTTCAAAGGCTCGTCCTTCCCGTTGTGACCCTGAGCGCCCTGTATGTGCCCGAGACCACAGTCCACTGTCAGACTCCGCTGGCAATGTGCCAGAGGGCCACACATAGATAAAGTGACTCTGCTGTTCCTTGACAGAACGACTGCTCTCCCAGAATGCTACAGCAAAGATGAAACCTCACAAACAAGCAACCGTACATCCAGTTGAGACGCGACTTCTTTAAAGTCCGAGTCCAGATGAAGATGCCCACGACAGCAAACCCAAGACCTGCCTTAATGCTTGAGTTTCATATAAACAAACAAGGAAACAAAGCATGTTTCCTTACTGTCATTCAGAATCTGTCACTTAATCTTGCCAGCAAATAAATTTATAGTGCGTCACCATAACCTCGGTGGTTCTGGTACCCAGGGGAAGCTGGATTATTAAGAGTAAAACATTGCCAGTGTGCAAAATATGAATTTCAAACAACAGAAGTCATTTTGAATGAAACCACAGGCTATGCAGCCATTACTATTATCAATAACAATAATGCCAACGACACCACCTGTATTTCAAGAGTGCAGCTTGGTGGCTGAACAGTAGGCCTTGTCTCCTGGATGCCTTTGAGTGGCCTTACCGCCACCTACACCCCCCCATCCTCTTGGCGAGCGTACAACATCAATAAAGGCAGGCATTCCTGATGGTTCCCCCTGACTGCACGGGCTAAACAATTACGCTGATCCTACAGTTAATCAGAAAACAAATGAAATGTGTTTGTCGATGCTCACCGCGTGAGGCTCCACACGCCGCCCACACTCGAATCATCTTCCCCTAATGACGGGCACAGCAGAAGCATGTCGATACGAGGCCACAGGCCCAGTGGATTAATTCGCCCCTCCGTCTGTCTCACGGCAACAGACCGAGGCTGCCATCACGAGGGCCTGTGGTTACTGATTATTTCCAGTATAGCAGGTGTTCTTGGGGAAGAAAACCCGCAGGTGGAAAGGAAGGGTAAATGTCTACAGGGACAAGCAAATGTCTACATCAGCAAGAAGTGCCATTGCAGGAGGACCTGGGAGCAGTCGTGTACTGCCAATGTGTGCCTGCACTGGCCGGCATATTATGGGATAATACTCATTCAAATATTACATTAGGACAGTGTTTGAAATTATTAAAAGGTAGTTTAATCCACTGCCTTTGTCTGCGGAAAGAGAAATTAATCTGAAATGGCACAGAGACAAGGTGAGTTCAGAGACTGGGCCTAATGAATTTAAACTGGGATTCATCAGCACACACCTGGCCGCTAAATGGGGTGACAGAATGGCTTAGTGTTTGTAGGACGCAGAAGCACTGACCGGGTAACGGGCGACATCATCAATACGCAAGTGTCACACAATCCCATCGCAAGGCCCCGAGTAGCTCAGTGGGTCACAGATCTGTGGCCGTATCTGGAAAGTCCAAGGTTCACGTGGCCTGCAGAGTCAGCGTATCTCCTTAGGGCCCTACAGCAGCGCTGCTCAGCCCAGTCCTTGGAGGTGCCATAACAATTCACATTTTTGTTCCCTCCCAGCTCACCTGCACCAACCAATCAAAAACTAACCAAACAATCAAGCAACCTGGAACACCAAATACCTGGTAAAGGTGTGATGGAAGGTGGGCGGGAGCAAACGTGTGCCCCATCTGTGGGTCCCTGAGGATGGAGTTGAGAAACACTGCCCTAGAGCAAGTGTTAGAGCATCTAGAGCAGCTGCTCCAGATGTTTTTTTACCTTTTATATTTAGCAGACACTTTTATTCAAAGCGACATAAATTTTTGAGAAAGCTGATCCCTGTAGCAATAGGAGGATAAGAGGCTGGCTCTAGGGCCTATAATTGAAATCACTCTGCAGATGCTGGGATTCGAACCAGCAACCTTGTGTTCACAGGTATCAATAGCAAAAGCCACCCCCCCCCATAGGCTAGTGAGCAAGATAGCAAGGGGATTGTGTTTCCATTCACCTGTCATGCTCATCAAGGTCGATGACATGTTATACTCACTCGCTTGCAGGTCACAAGGCTACCCTGGATCTGCGTTCACCTACATATCACACCTCTGCCTCATAACAAACAGCTGTTCGCTGTCTCAGTGCCGCTTTCCACCAACTCCCCATCACTCCTTACAAACTAAAGCCCAGAATGAACTCCACGCTCGACAACAATGAACAGCGACGTTTCCGTTTTAATGAGAGGTGTCCCCCAGCAAGTTGTCCCAAAGGAGATTTCAAGGCTTGCTACACACCCACACACAGTGCTCAGGGGTCCCTTTGAGAACACAGCCTTATGGGACTTGACAGCACACCGGCAGGCAAGGGCAGCCAAAGCCATCAAGATCGCAGGTGCAGACTTTTCCAGAATTCCACAAGGGTGGCCTCGGCATGTCAAGTTATTCACCCGAAATAACATCTAAAAACCAGCATCCCCACGAGAAGGCTCCCAGTTTAATCACCTGACACTGGCATATCGGAGCTCTTGAGAGTCAAAGAGTTTTTTTTATGATTCTCAATTCATAGAACACATTTACGTATCTAATGGTGTGGGGCTCACGCACGGATTAGTTTCTGAAAGCATAACCGGGATACAATTTAAATTCCTCAAAGTCAGCTACTATTACGCCTAATGACTGAGATCTAATGAAGGCAGGAAATACAATATGTTTCACGCTTCGAGCCTGAGGTTTTTTATTTTTTTTGCACACTCCACAAAATTTCAAACCACTGAAGTTGATATCATAATCACACAACAGCATAAAGCTGCCTCTAATATAATACTACCTATGATTATGTTGAGTATGAGAGAAAGCTCAGGCAGGGACAACAAACTAGTTACACTAACCAGGTGTTAGTTGCCCATCGGTGTTATGGAATTACAGGTTCATTTAAAGTTCACCTTTTTCTTATTCCATAATATATTTAATTACTTGTTTTCTCTCACGGGGACATCTGAAATTCACCTGTGCAAACAGGATTATTTTCTCTTGTCTGCATCATCTCATCCTACAGAAATACTGATAATGCGAAGACAGAATGAGCTTTATGGATGAAGCTGGACAGCTTTTAAAGAGACTCTCGAAAACAAAACGCTTCCACTTATCCTTAAATGCAGTGCGTCGGGCGCAAAACATTTTGAGCACTGACAGAAAGCCGCGTCGCGGCTGCAAGACTGCGAGCGAACTGACTGGATCCAACACGGGCTCCTCTGATTACATTTTACAGATCTAGCTGCCAAGCCCCGGCGCATTTCCCTTGCAAAGCAGGGCTCAGCACCAGAGATGAAAGGCCGCGTATGACAAGAAACAGATACAACACTTCTCGCTTTCAGCCCAGACTTTGGTACGGTCGACATCCACAATGTCAACCTCAAAAACACGGGGCACGCCAAAAGGAGGATTCTTCCCCAGAACATCATTAATCCCACAGTCTCTCTTCCTTAAGTCATCGCACAATCACCCTGTGCCTCCATTGTAGGCTTACATCAAGTGGGTCTTTTCCCCCTCTATACCAACAAAACACATACAAAACATTGGGGGGAACAGGGCAAAGACCAGGGCCCCTTCTAAACTGAGACCAAGCTCTTAAGCAACCCCCATGTTCACTGAGAATCAAAGAACATTCTTCAGGAAGCTCGTTTAAATAAAATTACAAAAAAACCCACCATCCCTGACACCCTTTGCCAGCAGAGGAATCCGTTTTGTCCACTTCTCCAAGCAAATTAAGGGAAGCACTCCTCTCACGTCCTCTGCTGAATTACTTAATGAAATTGGGTTCAGCCAGTAATAAAGAAGCGCTAATTAAAAACAAACTGCGCTGATGGCCTTTCGAGTGTCTCATTATAGCCCGCACCGCATCACCTACAAGAAAGTAGGTTTTCATTTAATTGTGCAGTGATTAGCAGAAGGAGAGGCAGCAGATTTTAATCTGATTATGGGGATGAGTCTCAGCCAAGCGGGGGGGGGGATGTTCACACATACGTTCCCACAATGCGGCAAGTGGAGGATTAAACAACAAAAACAAATTGTGTGATTCAGTAAATTCTCATAGAGCTGATCCTCAGTCCCCAGGTCCTCCAAAGAGAAGGGCTGCCTGCACTCATTCTGTCGATGTTATTCCATGGCTGAAACAGGCAACCGCTGAGAAAATGCCGACCTGCAAAGGTCCAGTTTAAAAACCCTATAATTGTAAACAGGTCACCTGGACATATTTGGTTGTTTTCGCTGTAAAAGTGTCATAAAATCTGCTGTGAGTATGTGCCTTTCTCCCTTCTTTCAGGACTTCTTCTGTCAACACGTGGTAATTGTTTTGCTTTACTGTATGCTAGAAGTGTCATAACAGGGTGTAACAACAGAAAAGAGCCATGTTCCATCTTTTGGTTTTGTGGTGGACTGAACTTGTTCCCAGCATTTGGTCTGATGTGTCCACTCCTCCCATGTATTTATTGTACTCTGTCGGTCTGGGGACAGGGACCCTCTCAAAATGGCCATCTTCACTTTTTTCCAGCGTAACACTGTGTCCCCGCTGTACACAGGGTGGACAGTGGAACAGAGTGAGACTTCACGAGTGTCCATCCACTTCACAAATAAAAGGTCACCGTTTCTTGAGTGACTGGAACGGCCACTCTGCCCTGCCTGTATGTTCCACATTTCCCAAATCCTTGTTTTCTCAGGTGCTGGAAGAGGACTGGGCGGGTATAGAAATTGTCACAATAATAATAATAATAATAATAATAAAAATAATGCAATATAACCCGATCACAGGTACTCTTTGTTCACTAAAGAAAGTAACCACATCAAAAGAGAGCCCTTTCCCCTATGAAACTTTGACCTCCCCATGCAGTTTGAAGTGTAGCCATTCACATCGGCAAGCACAAAAAATGCGACCCCCACTTAGAGGGCTTGGCTTTCATATACTTTTCGATGGCTACTCTTGCCTTGGCAGCAACCATCCTCACATCAACTGAAATGTGCTGTTTTGGGTGGTAGTTGGTCATGCAGTGATTCTTCATCATGTCAAGGAGGGGTCTGACCCGGTGAAGAACGTCATAGTCCTCTGTGCTGTTTTTTTTGGTCATTGGCTGCATCTTTCTCTGGATCGCTGATGTGAAGGTTAGAGGTGATGGTCATAAACTGGTCTCTGGACATGACTGTGCCAGGAAAACGAACATGAAAAATTGTGTTCCTTCTCCAAAAGTCTGACATTGGGGGAAATTGTAGACTGCTACGTAAAGCCACAAGCACAGATACTTCTGAAGTTCTTTGGGCGTTTTCTCCTGAAGTTCCTTGGGCGTCATCTCCTGAAGTTCCTTGGGCGTCTTCTCCTGAAGTTCCTTGGGCGTTATCTCCTGAAGTTCTCTGGGCGTTATCTCCTGAAGTTCTCTGGGCGTTATCTCCTGAAGTTCCTTGGGCGTTATCTCCTGAAGTTCCTTGGGCGTTATCTCCTGAAGTTCTCTGGGCGTTATCTCCTGAAGTTCTTTGGCGTTATCTCCTGAAGTTCCTTGGGCATTTTCTCTTGAGGTTCTCTGGGTGTTATCTCCTGAAGTTCTCTGGGTGTTATCTCCTGAAGTTCCTTGGACGTTTTCTCCTGAAGTTCCTTGGGCGTTATCTCCTGAAGTTCCTTGGGCGTTATCTCCTGAAGTTCCTTGGGCGTTATCTCCATCCAGGCAAATGTTTTCCCGTTTTGTTTATTTTTTGCAGCATACTTGTTTGTATTTTCACACAAGAGGACTTTGTCAACAAAAAATCGAGAGAAAATTTCACTTGGTGATTGTGCATCTGTGACAGGAGGTTGAACACCATTCAGGAGGTGGAAGGACAGCATCATCCAGGTCTGCCTCTGTTCTCCAGGCCACTGAACAATGTGGTGATCGGCTGCGAGTGGCATCACCACCAGCTTCACGGCGCTGCCCACACACTTGACTCTGACCTCGACTTTGAGCACAGACCTGTGCTGACAACCTCCTCATCATGTTTGAAATAAAAGCACAAGAGAAAAACGCGACTAAAAACGGCAGAAAAAAATGGTAAAAAGACAAATAACAGCAAATAACACAGTAAACAACAGTAAAAACAAATAACAATAGAAAACGTGATAAAAATCACTATTCTGCAGAGCTCCATCTCACTCAATCACTTTCTCCTTCGGCAACCGACATTCAGTTTCCCAGGGCTGCAGTGAAGCCGCGCGGTGGACTACCATAATGACAATAATATCACTGAAAAGCGCAGCTTCTCTGCTTTTAGAAACCTTTGGAATTTTTGCGCAAACGTTCAAGAGTTACGGTAATTTAAAAAGACATTGAAAAAACCTGTTGGAGGCGACAGCTTCAGTTTGAAAGGGCAGCCTTCAGACACACCTCCAACTCCTATGTTAACTCACACCCCTGCTCAGAGAAGGTACATGCAAAGTGCCCATGATTCGGGAAGCTGCAGGCTTTGCGCAACAGCACCACTTTCAGGTCAACGGAAGGTTAAGGGCACAACCTTGTTTGTGTACCCGCAATACCCCCAAGCAAAACAAGCCGGAACTGATCCGAATCCAGTTCCGCATCAGTCAACTGTTTCGGAAAACTGTGCTAATTAAACCGGGAGGCCGGGGGGCACCGGGATTATGCGTCAGAAATTATTGAAAGCTGGTGGCCTGGAATGATTTTTTTTGTATTTTCCACACAGCAGGTATCGATTTGGAGTCCCCCTAATGAATAGAGCGGCTCAGCGGGCCGGTTTCCTCTCAAACTGGGGTCCTGGACTCCCCTGACACAAAGAGCTCTAGTGGCTGAGACCTGGCGCCATTCTAACAACACAGCCTGCATGCTCTGGCATCTAATACAGTGCAGGAATGTACAGGGCAAGTAAAAACATGGGGGGTGAGCGCGATCGCTTTTCCCTTCGTTTCTGTTTCGCTACTCCAAACACAGACACATGGCCCACAGAGCAACACACACATGGTAATAGGGTCCATCTACATCCTGGGAGAGAAGGGAGAGCAGCCAAGTCAGCCGAAATCCAGAAGGTAGTGCAGTATTCCGCTTTTATCTGGTATCTCATCTGCAAACACCCCCCCCCAGCTGCACCCCGACAAATTTCCTGAGAAATTCAGCATGGCCATGGTGGAAAGCCACAGAACGTACTCCCGGAACCTACAGAGTGAGGGCTGTGCTCTGGATCAGAACCAAGCAGCTGTTGTGCAGCACACAGAACTGGTACAGAATTTGGGCTCAGTTAACGCTGGGGGAACGTCAGAAAGAAAAGTCAAGATTGTAAAACGGAGCAATCAATATCAAGGGGTCAAGAGTGTCGCTAAGTCCCTCAGAAAGACACTTTGTGCCCTCCCGATCACCCCTCCAAGTGCAGTGACTGTTTGTTGCTAACAAAAGGTCCCCCAACCTCAAGGGTCTCATATAAACACATGGTTTGAGTGGTTGTACCACCGCTGCAAAGAGGAGGCTATTCGGCCCATCAAGCTGATTTTGCAGTACTGTGCAAAAATCTTAGTCAAAGAAAATGTTTATTTTTTTGGGTTGTTACGGTCAAATCAATGACCACAACATAAAAGACCCAAACAAGCTGGCTCAACGATCCAGGGTTTTTATTTACAAAAAAAAAATTAGAGGTCTGGAAAAAAATGAGAGAGAGAGCAACAAAAAGAACGTCTAGCCAAACAAACAAAAATCTCAGCAGCAGAAAAACTGAGCGTGGCGTGGCCTTTCCCAAGGATCTCTCTCTGATGCAGGTGGAACCGGGGCTCTAGTAGGGAAAACCCCACCCATCCAGCAGGTCTCACCAATTAAACAAAATTTAACATTAGATCATATGAAAATAAACAACAAAAGAATAAGAAATAAACCAAAATTTAATGTTTTCCAAAAAATCATTAATGCCTTGTTGAATGACTAGAACAAAACCACTATAAAACCTCTCATCAGGCTCAGCTATTCCATGAATGCATTAAATTTTACCACCCGCTCAGTTAAATTATGAATTTAATTAGGTAAATAACTCAATGAGATACTGATTAGCTAAACAAGGTGTGCTAGTAATTGAGTTACATACATGGGTATGTTAGATAGTTACTGCGAATACTTTGCTAATTTAAGGAGAGGTTTTGAAATGGCTAGGAAAACACTTAATAGCAGATATGAAGATCATTTACACATTTTCTTTGACTGCCTTAGACTGTACCACAATACTGTACGTGTGTGCATGTGTGTGAATGTGAATACATATAATACATGACATCACAATGCAAATCTGTTCTAACGCAGCTCATATGGGATGGCATTTGTATTCGCCCAATTTTCTGTCGGGGGAAAAAAACTATGTGAACTACAACGCAATTTGGTCTTAGTGAGAAACACTACTTGCACAGAAAAACATCCATACAATTTAATCATAGTGATGTCCGATTTCTGAAAGAATCATTCTCTTGAGCCAGTTCTTTTCCGCAAGTCGGCCTAACCAGTTTTCAAATCTAAGAGAACCAAACTTTTTCTACATTCAAGTGCAAATTATCATATGAAAAACACAGCAGCCTTTACTAATTCACATATATTTGCTTTTCGGAGACTGTCTGTAGCCATGTTGCCTTCAGTGCCCCTTTCAGTACCCTAATCTATTATATTTGTGCTGTATGCGTGCTCAGCCTCATATTTCACTACTACCCACTTTGAACAATCTACAACGAGCCAGTTTGGCATGTTCAGCTCAAGCAATTACTGCACTAAGCAATTCTCACGATACTCATAAGACCCACAGGAGATGTTTATGATATAATTAATCAATGTATTATTATTATTATTATTATTATTATTTCTTATTTAAAATATATTTAATTACAGTACTGGCCACTGGTATCACTGCTTTTATTTAACTAATTTTGTTTGATGTGACTCCAAAACTCAGTAACTCACATTTCCCTAACCCTGTTTTTCCCATTGGATATCTGTATTTTAATACATGATTTTAGTAGGCGTGAGGTTTTTGAGGAACATTAGTCGTGTTGTATAGGAACAACTATATGTGTGTATATGTATGCGTGTTTCCCTCAATATGTGTCTGTATATGTATATACATACACACACACACACACACAATGTACTATATAAAATATACATACAGAAGCTCATCAGATTAAGATTTATTGCCATGATCGGAATTCACATACTTTCATGTTAAAAAAGAGGATTAACTACATTAAAGCAGCATGAAAAGCAAAATAAATCCATTAAAAAGACATGTCACACAACCAAAGCTACTTTCTTAACATTTTCTTTAAACAAATACAGGAAACATGGCTAAACACGCTTGACTAGCAGACGCCCTGACACTAAGGGGGGGTGATTAAATTCTGGAACGTCGACATGGAAAAGCCAGCAAACTAAAATGCCAGAAAACAAGAGGCATGGTGCCAGACACTACAGAGAGCCTTTTAAACCAGCTCAGCAATGAAACTTAGCATCATTAAGAGAACAAATAAGTGTGGTGGTTCTTCAGAAGTACCTGCTTCCTAACAGCTAAAAAATTACACATGGAAATTGAGACGGTAAATTATTCATATGCAACGGAGCCATTTTCCAATCATAACTCCACCAAGCGGCACGGACAGTCGTGACAGGTCCTGAGTGTTTGCGGCTGGGCCCTAGCTCTTACAGTTGGTGGGGGGGTTTTTACATGAGGCAATAACATTACGCATTATGCCCCATCTGCACTGATACAATCAATGCTGTATTTCACATTATTCTTTGGAGAGGGTGGGGTGCGCTCCTCTGTGGCGACTGTCTGCCCCTGCAAAGCCAAGGTCTGCCAAACACAGATAAGTGTCATTAGACTCCCCCTCCACCTTCAAGAAACACCTCAAGATCCATCTGTTCCACAAATTCCTCTAGAAATACATCTAAAAATGTTATGTTGCACTTCTAGTTTAGAATAGCCTTATTAAATTCTTGCTTTGTTAGAAGTTGTTGTGTAGCTTGTTCTAATACTGCATACACCTGTGCCTGGGTATTCACTGGAAGCTAAGCATAGCCATGGTTATGCCCAGTTGGGTCCACAACAGCATTATGTTTGTAAAGTGCTATTTCCCTCACTTGTAAGTCACTTCCGACAAACGCGACTGCTGAATGTGTAATGTAGCCATTAACATTGAGACCTAGTAAAACCTCCCCACAGGAACGCACTGCTCATGTGGGGGGAGCGTACACACGCACACACACACGCAAAGACCTGTATTCATAGCTTTGTGGGGACCGTCCATTCATTTATATGGGCAAAACTCTAATCCCAACAATAACAACCTTATCTTGACAGGGCTGGGTAGGAGTTAACAGGTTTTTACTCACATTGTAGGGAGATTTGGTACCCACAATATTATGTATACCAGGACCACACACGCACACACACACACACACACACACACACATATATATATATACCAAACTGGGGTGGGTGTGGCTCAGCATATCAGGACTTTGTGCCTGTGACTGGAAGATTGCCGAATCAAAACCCAGGATGATGTCACCGCTGGGCCCTTGAGCAAAGCCCTTAGGCCCCAGTTGCTCCAGGGACTGTCTGACTCTGCCTTCTCAATTAAATGTAATTCTGAATAAAAACATCTGCTAAGTAAATAAATGTAAATGTAAAATTTCACACCTATTGAACACTAAAAGGACTTGTTTGTAACCCAATACAAAAGCCATTTTCTTCTCTGAAATGACCAGGAAACGAACCACATCACAGACACTTATCTGCTAACAAAAAGACAGTCCTGCTGCTAAATGCTTAAATATGTTCTCTATTGAAAATGAAATCGATTAAAAATGAGAATGCCATTACCAGCATCTAACAAATTGCAAACTGGTACACACTGCAACAATGAATGAGGCATGCAAAAAAAGAACAGTTTGCAACTTATAGAGGATGTTATATAAAAGGCATTAAGACAAACGTGATACTGCTCCATCAGCCAGCATCAAGACGGACGCAGTGTCACAGCACCGGGGGAGGGTATAATATTCCAGCAAATATTAAGACACCCAGGGCAACAATTTCAACATAAACAGTACAGAGAAAAATGATTCCTGCAATAAAAAATTGCCACAACAAAAGCCAAAATCATAGCATGCAGTTTTTTGCGTACGGCCGTCATTGTGAAAATACCATTAGGTGAGGAACACAGAAGAGCTGTTCAGGGAAGCACTATTGTAATTAAGATGCTCTGCAGAAACTTCGAAGGGTTAGATGCAGACTGTCAAGCCGCCGAGAGATTTATGCTAGGACGACCCAGGAAAATGATACGTGCTGAGCCCTATGGTTCTCCCCTATTGTTAACAACACGCATGGCCCGTTGGATGCGAGCCAAAAAGCGCAAGCCCAGAGTCAGCTACCAAGCCACATGAAATGTCAAAACCACCCTTGAGCAGGTGTTTCTCTACAACGTGGCTGCTTACTCCCCCCTAGCTAAAGGGGGAATCTTGCTAAAATGCCTTTAAAATGTTATCATTCAAAGTACTCCTCGTGTTTAATGGAATTTGCACCAATCACTGAAAAACAATAACCAGAGTCAACACAAAACACGCAAATCCTCCTTTTATCGCGGCCCCGCATGATGCAGAGAGAGCTTAACTGGAGGCGATACTGGACATCCTGCTGCCCTGCACTGTAACCCAACACCGGGGGAACCGCGGGCAAACAGCTGACCACTAGTCAACACTGGCAACTCGGGGTCGAGCTGACCCACAAGCTGCAGTTTGCACAGCACACCTACAGGCATTTTGGAATCTTAAGGAGCAAGCTGCCCTTAGGCCACAGGCCTCTAAAACATCAAATTAAGTGGGGGCTGCCTCCAGGATGACCACGAGCTCACACACACACACTAGAAATTAAACAAATGCCCTCCAAAACACCAAGTAAATAGCAGGTATTGTGAGAAAACACACAATTCCAGCATGAAAGCAGCCTACTCAATGATGCTGTTAAAATGCCCCCAGGCCGTCTCAACTCTCTGCGTGCCTGCGTGTGTGTGTATGGACTCACACATCAAACTGCACTCAGCAGGAAGTGTCGGCTTCACACAAGGCCTTTGAGTGTCATTTCAAGAGAGACACACAACGACGCACAGACACAAAAGCTTTTTTAGTCTTTATATTTCACTACATTGACCATTTCAGCACATCCATTACAAATAAACTACCATGAACCCCACACCTATCAATTAAAAATGGATATAAAAAATGGGTAGATGGCTGGATGGATGGATGGATGGATGAATGGATTGATGAAATACAGATATTTATTACTGCACATTATCTAGTTTGTCTTACCTACTGTATCCCTTTATGAAGACATAATCAAAAGAAAATAAGGAATCATTAAAGGAATCGAGTTATTAATTACAAAGTCTAGCCATAACGAAACCTTCACCAGACCATAAAACTGGCACCAAGAAATTTGAAAATAGCAGTAATGTTGGGAATCAAAGTGGACTAATTGGAAAGCCACGTGACCACCAGTGCCTGTGTTACCGAGTGCAAATCAACAAGGGCTGCTAGAAATGCGGTATGATGCAATTAGACTAACTGCTCTTCTGGGTGGGGCCACAGTGGCGTGTTCACCGAAAAACTTTGCTGGACCGCTGGTAACCGCAGACCGCAGCATATCTGGCTGTAAATATATATTTTTTCCAGTATTTCTGTACTTTCACACATATATATGCTCCACATCCCCAATATACCGGTGTAAACACACACACACACAACGGAAATCAATCCCTGATCCTGTAGGGACGCAGCGGCCAGGCAGGATAAACATTCATCGTGGATATTCATGCCATTTTTAAAATAAGCAGCGCCCGGGACCATCTGGGATGGGAGCTGCATTACACACCGTCGCTGAGATCGACATGCACGGCACAGGCACCATTACTCACCGAGGGGTTGGTACAAACCTCTGCGTGCACGGGTATATATAAATTACACCCCCCCCCCCCCCAGGTTCAGCGTGAAAATAACTCTGTCTCCCAGAGAGGATCTTCAACACAGTGCTCAAAGCCCACATGTTTCCAAGTTTCAACTCAATTACCGTACATCTATGCCAAGCAATCTCATCCTATTAGACACAAAAACACACTTTCATTAAGCATCAACTGGGGAACTAAGCAGTGCTCCAAAATGCACCTCATACATTATTTAAGCAGCATGAAGACTACGTTCATGTGGATCAGTCAACACCATAGAGTAAACACTAAACACACACAATGTAAATGAAAAGTAAGACAACCTGACAGCGACAGGCGCAGTGGATGCAATATTGCCATAGAGCGAGGAACTGGAATGCTTCCACCCCTCCAAAAAGCACGTGTCATCTTTTCATCGTAAAGTTGGGTGCTGTAGGCCGTGTTTTCATCGAAGCACCATCAGCTGTCCTGTAACTGTCACCATTAACAACATTTTGTGTCGTTTTAATTAAGCTGAATAAAAGCAGTGAGCAGGGTGAAGCACGTCAAACACAGCCCTTATAAATAGGTCTCAGGCGGCTTAGTGCTTGAGTTACTGTGAACGACTAAATATCCAGTTACTCAAATGCCACACCAGGATGCAAAATGGCTAATTAAAAAATATTTTTTTAAAGAAGGGAACAGTTTAATTTTAGCATAAATACCCAGTTTAGTTCAAGAGATACTCAAACAATTAAAACCTCTCTCTTACACACACGCAGGCACACACAAGCCAGGGAAACAACCAGCACTGAACAAAGATCTGAGTTTGGCCAATCAATGACATAACAAGCAGATAATAATGAACATGAATAGACAGTGGCATAATAGGATACATTATGTGTTTTTTAAATGCATAGTGACTGAGTCCTCTGCACTCCTTAAGTGGAACAGAAACCCGACTATGGACGTAAATTAATGAGACAAGTCGTTGATGAAAAAAAACACGTTGAATTACACTTATTGAATAAAAACGCATTGCAGTAATGACGCTTTGAATATTTGGGGACTGTAATTTTAAACATTGAACATTTCAACTGAAAACATTTCAATTGTAATTTCATTGCTTAAATATTCAGTACAAAAATATTCGGCTTCTGA
Source organism: Stomatorhinus ivindoensis (assembly GCA_019775895.2). Taxonomy (NCBI): domain Eukaryota; kingdom Metazoa; phylum Chordata; class Actinopteri; order Osteoglossiformes; family Mormyridae; genus Stomatorhinus; species Stomatorhinus ivindoensis. Next base: position 15,830,797 of record JABFEB020000104.1, on the reverse strand, counting down.
AATTCAGTTCCAAAACATACGTATTTTAAAGTGCATGTTTATAATTCAACCACATCAATTCAGTTCATTCATGTCCCGCAGGCATCTTACATTAGCAATATAAGTTTTGTGATAATTATTGCAGCTAGCGAATTATTTACATAAAAACCTATTAGTTGGGGGTGCAATAAGTTATCGTATTAACCAGTAAACAACAAGAAACATAACACAATCAACGAAAATCTGCTGCCAAGTCAATCAGTACTTGTATTGATCGCTTGCTCCAATTTGACCGCGGTTCCTGACGAAAACTCTATCGCCAGTCTATCGCTCATCCCGGATGTAGAGGGTTGAATTTCAGACCATATTTTAAACCACTGAAATTGTGGCAGCATATTTGAAACAGCGAAAATAACAGGACTGAATATTGTAAAGCAGAAATAAGAGGACTGAATGTTACAGCTTGAATAATAAAGATGCGAATAAAACACATGGAATATTTTCAACTGAATTTGTTCTTTTGAAATTTATTTTGAGGTGAAATTAAATTAACTGAATTCATGTGGTTGAATTATAAACATGCACTTTAAAATACATATGTTTTGGAACTGAATATCAGAAGCCGATTTTTTTTGTACTGAATATTTAAGTAATGAAATTACATTTGAAATGTTTTCAGTTGAAATGTTCAATGTGTAAATGTATACACATATTAAATTACAGTCCCCAAAAATTCAAAGCGTCATTACTGTAATGCGTTTTTATTCGATAAGTGTAATTCAGTGTGTTTTTTCATCAACGACTTGTGTTATTAATTTACTTCCATACCCGACCAGCTGCTTTTTAACGATGTTACATTCTTGCCAAATTAATTTCATCTATGTTGCAAACCCAGCCCTCAAACTTGAAAGAGTTCCTTGCTCCTTTGCACCAGCCACTTCTGACACTACATACACTGCCAAGAAGAGTGGATTTAAGGACAATATAGTGACATCATCCAAACGCATCCAGATTCTATCCAGTTACCCTTCCTTGGGTGCTCTCTGCAGCCCACACGGGCAATGCTGGCTAATTTGCATGTTTATTTACTCATTTATAGCGACACTGTGTTACACCGTGACCTTGCTTCCCCAATTCGGTTCCCCTGATAATCACATTAGCTCATGCTGTGCTCAGTGCTGACCTGCAATAGATTGAAGCACATGTCACGAGGCTGCAAACTAAATTGTTCATCAAAAAAAAAAAACACACAACCACTCTTATGGGAAAATCTACTTAGGTCAGCAGTGAAGATCTCTTAATGGTAACAAAGGGTGCATGTCAGTTATGTTTTTCATCCAAAAAGGATGATTAAACAAACTGTCCTTTAACCCAATTGGCACAGTAGCATTACAGATTCTAAAAAATGTAGTGGGCTTCAGAAACCATATGGTAATTTCATATGTGGTGACGGTAATCATCATCATAACTTTGTAAATAGCGCCCTTTTCCATTTCTGTGAATTATGTAATTTAAGAGTTTAGCGGCTATAAATCCTCATTTTGTTGTTTACTGCCTGAATAGTTATTTTCGCATTGACCATACAAAAAAGACAAACTTAACAATGCAGGCCTGCCGTACACTCAAACCCAGTTGCTATATGACACCTAAACGTCGTCCAAGTCCAAGCATAGCAGCATAAATCTGGCTCTACACATGTGAAGCCCCATCAATGGCCATACAAATCATTTTTTTACAATGGCTGTGGCACCATAGATTTTCTATTCAATCTGAAAACACCACACATTTCTTAAGAGATTCTGCCAGAACCACATGGATGGAGTTGCATACAATGCAGATCCCCAGCAATGCATAAAAACATTATTTCTATATTCCACGTGGGGGGAAACAAAAGATCTTATTGTGCAATAACAAGTCATGTCACATGTGGTATAATAAAATACATTTTTAGCTCAGATCATGTGACCAAGATGAGTGTCGCACAATGTTTAAATGCTAAGAGATACATGAACAACGTCCTCTCTGTTCATTACCATCGCTTTTGTCCAGCTTCTTAAAGACACAGGCTTAGCAGTGACCTTGTGGGCACCGAGTTCAAAGGTCACTGTTCCAGAACTTGGAGGAGAAACAGAGAATACATGTGCATATTCCATATAAATATTTCATATAGTTTCTTTGTATGTCACATATATACCGGCAGTTCAGTTCTGTTTGTTATAGTAATACAAAATTATACTTTATAGCTCTAGCTTTCTGAAAAAGGAAGGACATGAAAATCCAGACCTTAGAGCCTCAGATTGGGACCATAAACATTATCAACATGTTCTGCTATCCATGCTCACAACAACCTGTCTAGCTGTGCATGGGTCACGCCGTTCAACTGTGTAAAATTTTTAATATATCTAGCTACAAGCCACAGTGTTTTAAAATTACTTTTGTGTGGGTGTGGGAGAGGTTTAAAACAGAGGGGATCGTGCATTAGATTTGCCCATATATCAATTTTGACTACAGAGTAGAAATGAAGTCAACAAATAAATAAGACATCTTGATCTCATGGCATCTAAAGGGGAAACACTGAACAAATCGGCACATATCCATCTGTTATGATGAGTACATTTTGCCAAAAAGAATAAATGAGTGGCAGCATTTTCAACAAGGGAGGCCATTTGTTAAATATGAGTGTTAATTGTGACTGCTTAGCAGAACACTTTTACTGAATGAGTTGAGCACAGCTAAATACTGGCATTACCAAATAGCCTTCCCACAGATGGAATAACTTAGCGATCATAAAACTAATTAAACCATGTGTTCACAGGGCACACCGGACAATTCTAAATTACTTCCCCAGAATTAACCTTCTAGAATAAGTGCTAACACGTCCCAGGGCAAATTGCATTTGAAAGCTTAATGTAATTTTTTCTCAGTATGAAGCGACAATGGGTCCCCTGCAAAAAAAATCCCCATGTCACAGATTTTACTCTACAGGGAGCTTAAACACAGGATAATATGAACAGTAAAGGAGAATTACAAAGCAGACATGCAAGTAAAAAGTACTCCCGCCCCCCAAAAAACAGCATCTGTATTAGAGGTCAACCGATATATTGGCTGGCTGATATATCAGGCCAATATTTGGCATTTTTTAATGTATCAGCATCGGCCGATATCCAAGTGTAGTTTGCCGATTTACAGACAGGCACGTCTGCGGGCAGCCCAGTGCCTTGTGCAGGACCCCAGCCAGAAGTTTTGGATGAGTCCTTGTAGAAAACGGTAAGGCTTAAATTCTGATCTTTCAAAGATCTATTTATTTAACTGGTTTGCTATGAAATGTTGCTTTAAAAGAAAACGGGAGCGCTTTTGAAAGAGAACACAAATCATGCCGTCGGAAACTGGTGTAATGATAATGAGCCTTCAACCAATTGTAGCTTACAGGTAACATGAAGGATCATTGATTCTGACAGTTTAGAATTCTCATACTGATATTTGTATTGTTTATCAGTTTAAGTTATTATTTACAAGTTGTACTGTGTTTTTGTTATTTAAGTTTATATTAAAATTTACACAAGTCAGTATGCAATAAATGCTAAGTTGAGAAATTTTGTGTATCGTGTGTTATTATTAGTGTGATATTTTACCATGCAAATAGAGGGGAAAACATCCAATTATCGGGCAAAAAAAAAATCGGCAGATTAACCCTGGGGAGCCCACGGGGTCATATACGACCCTTCCTTTTATTTCTGCCTTACATTCAACCCACTTATCAAAGTTAAGAATTTTTTGGCTTTACAGCCCATTGTACCATATACGACCCAGTAACAGTAACATTTAGTGATTACTGACTGAATTAACCAGATTTTTTCCACAATAAATAAGGCCCCCAACTCATTTTGAGGTTGTTGCTGTACATGCTGCAAAGATTCACCTGTCAAGCTGTGAATAGGTAAGTGGCAGAAATGTTGCATCATCAGTTATAATGTTTAGATGTTATAGAACATGTACAGCTAGGTTTTGGATGTTTTGAAACTTTTTTGACAACTGTGACGATCATGTTCCATGTGCTCAACATCAACCTCAGACAAAAATAGAGGGAATACAGGTGGTGCACCAGACCTTACAACCCACCGCAAGTAAACTTTCTGTGTGTAGTACAGCTTTTTTGCTGGTCTGTTCACTTGACCTGTTTCTTGATGGGTTGGCATGTTTGAAGCATGTGTTTTATTACCAGCACATGGTGAATGATGAAAAGGAAAACACAATAAATGCATGTTGAAAATGAGAATGTTTCAAATATTTGTTTTTCCTTCTTTTCTGTCCTAATTTCATAGGTGAAATTAACAGGTTGGAACAGCATGAACAGTCCAGCGGGTCGTACATGGCACATTCATAACGTGGACTGGGAAAGGGTTATTTTTACAAAACACCTGTTTTTGATTTCCCTGGGTCTGTATGATCATTTTAGCCAATGGACATATTTTTTACTATATTTATAAGGTGGTCTGGGTTCCCCAGGGATATATCGGCCATCAGCTGACCCATACTGATCGACCTCTAATATGTATTTCCCTACTGTGAAGTGATACATAGAAACATACAGTTTAGGTAAATCGTGAAATTGGTTGTGTTCACAACAGGAACAACATACAGATGGCATTTGGACTTGGGGGGGTTGAGGAAGACTCCTGGAATATAATCAGGTGGGCGCAGCATCACCCAGCTGGCACAGCACGAACATGGTGGACATGGACGGCTGGTCCAGTTTCCACACAAAGTGACGATTCTAGCCTGGTGCTGCAGAGTGGCAGCCGGGCATCTTCTTGCGTTCTAATCTGCACGCAGCCGGCTGGCACCCAGGTTTTCCTGATTCTGTCTTGGCTGTCAGCGACCGGTACAGCATTTCCCATCAATCAAGAAATAATATCACAGAACAGATCATCACAAGGGCAATTACATACCAGGGAGCCGATCTGAGTACCACTTGTATGGGCTCTCTTTTAACAGTGGAATTTCCAAATCACCCGCAAACATTTGTCCTTTTTTTCTGCAGAGGACAACAGCGGAAAAACAGCTCATGCTTGCAAGATCATGACACTCAGACCTATAAAATATATTATAATAAACCTACTTAGGCAAGCCAATTATATAAAAATAAAAATGTAATTTGCATTTCTGGTAATGTAACATATCCTCTCCCTCCAGAAGACCTACATTTTACGAGCTCCCACAAAACCATTAATCCCATCTCTCCTGGCCTACACCGTGGCATTAACAGCTGCTTCCCATCTGAGAAAATGAATTTTCACATTTAAAAACAAACAACACCCTTATGTTTAATTATCTTCCAACCACAACAGTTCTAATACACACAGAGCCCTTCTTATGGTCTATTCCATGGGAAGAAACAAGCATTGCCCCAGACTGGATTATTCTTGGTCCAAGAGGCCAAACACACCTTTTGGGCTGTTGTAGAGGTACTGGGCCCCGCCAGTCCAGACCAATCCAATTGTTTTCCAAATTTTCTAGGCCCCTTCTCACTCAGGGGCCCTTGGAATCATCCTAACTTTCCCCTGCCTTACGACGCCACTGTATTTATACATGTATGTACAGTACAGTATATGTGTGTGTGTGTGTGTGTGTGTGTGTGTGTATATATATATATATATGAAGCCAAAGATATTTATTTAAGACAAAAATGAATACAAATGAATGAAACCACAGTGAAAACTAAACTGAATTTCAAATGAAAATTTAAAATAATTTAAAAACAATAACCAGGGGTGTGTCTATGGGTGCACCTTGTCCACCCAGAGGAATCTGCTCATCTGATGAAAAAATCACCGCTATAGCCATTTGTTTGAGCATTCATAGTTTTCTGCAATTTTCCCATTGGTTATGAAAAAATGCACTGCTTTTGTACTGGCCATTGTGACGCAGTGGATCTTCATAGTCAGTGCTCCTCCTTTACATTATTACCAAACCATGACATTTCTTAACACATAAAGCACAGACATGGATAAGTGAACTGCAGTCTGTTTGTGGCTACTCAACTAATACAACAATGAACTAATAATAATTCAACCAATACTATTAATACCTTTGATTTTTATTCATTATTTGCCCCCCCCTATCCCCCACCCATCTTATAATTAAACTACACCTTAGTTTATGTGTCCATTTGCCCACCAAAATAACCCAAATGCTCACATGATGCTCAAAGATGACATCCTACTATAATTTCTGATTTAAAAAATGATTAAAAAAATCTAAACTATAACAACACTGGTTTGGATTGTATAGGAGTAACATGATGGTTCACTGATTAAGCACTTTAACATAGCGGTGTACAGTGTATTGACAGTAACTGGAGTGCAAACAGATGTTCTTGTGCTCAACTCAATTTAACACAAAATTCTTACAGCTTTTGAACCAGCTTGCCTCCCTCTTACCATCAGAAAGGGGGGGGAGGTCACAAAGGTCATTCTAAACGATATTTCCTCAAAAAAGCCAAGAAGCTGGACTGGAAGTGCCGCTCTGAGAAGCCACGGCCAGCAACAGCTGCTCTTACAGCGGGCTGATATCACAAGACCTCGACCACTCAGTGAGTTTAATTAGAAGCTACAAAAGTAGCAATGCGTGTCGACAAGCAGATGCCAAAGTGTTGGAGGCCAGGCACCGAGAGCACTTTAACCGGCCGACACCATAACTCCCAACTGCATCAGCGCCCATTAATGAACTCTTTATAGAGCATTAAATATGGCAACTAACAGCATTTATTACAAGCCACGAAATGGCGGAGGAGGGGGCACATTAAGGGGCCCGATTATTTTTACCATATCTGAAACCAACCCGTGCAATAACCAGCTAATTTATGTTTTTGCTACAACTTGTATGATATTCTTTATGAATTAATAGGACCCAGCTGTTGTCCGGTTAAGGCTTTTATTTATAGAAACTTTACCAACAATTCAAAGGTACAACTTCCAAGCCCATCATAAGCTTGCGTAATGGCCTAGCTGATCACTACACTTGATTAAACAGTTCTCACGGCAATAAAAGTAACTCGCAGACCCTACATTTCTTCAGGGCCCAGACAGGGGTTTTTGCATTTTGTAAGGCAACAGGAAATGTTATTAAATCCCAATATTGGATTATCTAACTGCAGTATTTAATAAATCTCACAATGCCAGTATGACATACCAGACATGTCACTCATCGCACAACTATAGAAAAGTAATGTATATAATACATCATTCCCAGACAGCTGAAAACTCTAAATTAATATCTGTGGTTACTGCCAGAAACCTGAAATAAATGCAAAGCTGAGAAATTAATCACAGCCTCAATAAATGGATATTTGCCAGAAATGAGAATTTCCATACCTGGCAGTCAAGCTCATGAAGATGTTGGCTATAGAAAGTGTGCAAGTCAGGCGAGGTCTTTAACACTGACTCTGGATTCAATCACACGGGGCGTGGGGTAATTTCTTTCCTTGATGTGGAGGTTTCTTTTGTTTTTATTGACAATCATTCTGTGGTTTTAAACAAGGCAAACATCAATAGATTTGGTTTCACAACTCTTGACAGTGTAGTGTTTAATCAATTCTTCCCCCCAGGTCTTTCAAATCTTTTAAAGAGTCAGTTCTGAAATAACTGCTCTGGAGAAAATCTATAGGATCACAACATTTAAGAACTACAGCAAGAATACAGTTGTTATTACTGTCCACAAAGACTGAATTCACTGTGTCAAAATAGTACTTCCTATTTTTTAAAAATCTGAACCATTAACCAACATTTAGATAGCTCAAAGGCTGCTGAATCAGAACACTGAATGAGCCTTACTCCTGTATAATTTCACTGCAGATTAGGACTACATTACATGGCCAGCCATTACTCAAAAAAGTCATTAGGTACTTGGTGCAGAATACGTACTGATACACTGACACGCCTAATGTATGGGGGGTTATAAAGGCAAATAGTACAGACTAGGCTAACCTGCGCAAATGATGCAATGGATAGTCTCCTATTCGTTGGAGTGAATAAGGACCTATTGTCTGTGAAGAACAGTTTTATTGATGTGGTAATATTGGCAAAAATAAATAAATGAATTTACTCTATGAAATACTCTGCACCCATATTATTTGGTCAATAATTGCTATGTTCTAAGGTGCATGGGAACATAAGGGAGTCTCTTCTTCTCAATTTTCTGAAAACAAACCTAAAAATAATCCAGAGATCATGTCAGCCTCCAATGCATCAAAAAACACTAGCTTTATAAGAAAAACTGCGCAGCAAGTTCAGAAGCAATCTACTTGCTTAAGCTTAAAAGTCAACAGGCATGACTCATTAGAAGAGTCACAGACATGGCTACTGGGTCAAACCTCGGCGTTAAAAACACAGGTAGGCTCCAGGATAAAAGGACACCACTCAGATTCTACCGGCCCCAAGGTGACAGCATTCTCGCCAAACCAAGCACAATGTTATTTTTGACAGGAATGAGTCTTAAAGCACCAAGAGAGTAACCCAGACACTGTAGTCACGTGACGCAGCCCAGAAGCCAGGACATTAACTCATATTGCCTCGCAGTTCAATCTCTCAGCCATCTTGCACAGGACATCAGGTCAAGCCTTAGTGGTGCCGGAGCGCTGTAATTTCACAATTTTGTAAGGCAGCATATTGCAGTTATTGTTGCACGCATCTCCGGCCTCCCCAATACCCAAGCCTAATAACTCCCCTCTTCCGGTAGTGCACTCGTGACGAGTGTCAACAGCTGCAGGCTCCGGAACATTCTGAACTCTATGTGGCAAGCATCAACACATCTGAATAATTCGGAAATGGCTCAATCAATCGATGGGAAAAATCCCCCCCCTCCCAAAAAAAAAAAAAATCAAACCGACAACTTCAACAAGGCTCCAAAAGACATCATTCAGTGAGACTCAAACAACTACCACAGAGCAAGAGTGAACAGTAGGAGTGGGCACCAGCCCATCGATTCTACCTCTGTGTCCTCCCCCCAGCCCAAAGCTATTCCGCAAGACTAGTTCTCAAAAGCTAAATAATTAACTCTTTTCAGCTGGACAAAAGAGTTACCTGCAGTCTACACTAAACCTGCTGGTTGGATCAATGTTACAAGAAGCAAAAGCGTGTACCGCCCCAAATTCTTCACAGTCAAACAAAACTATTCTGGCTGGCTAGCTGGTTCTGGGGAGGAGTACTGGAGTACTCCCCAGGGCAGGGCTGTCATGATCACATCACAAAGTAATCATGATTATATATGGTGCATGCGCAATAATCACCAAGGTTTTAGATGACTGGTGAAACATTTGTCCAGACACCAGCTTTTTGCTACTATACGGACGTTTACATACGCTGACAATTTGGTACGCAGATAAATAGTGTGCCTAAAATATTAATGAGATGCGTTTTGTGATCCCCAAAAGTCAGTAGTCCGTATAAATTCAACATATCCTTATGCTTATTAACTTATCAGTTAGCGGAGCACGCCAAATGCTGTTGTTCTGGTAAATCATGGAAGCGATAAGCACTGAAGTGGCTGTGAAGAAAGGGACAGCTCAGCAGCCAGAACATCTTTTGAAAGAGAACATATTGTGGATAAACAAGGTAAAAAGATGTTGGTGGTGTGTTGGTAATTTTTGCATCCTAATTTTTGCAATACAAAATGGTTATTAAACAAAAAATACTCTAAATTTATACAAACTACTGACTTTTGGGCACCACAATATGTGACCGCCCTACCCCAGAGAGAATATATATTTATGAGCCACATAGCTGGATCTTGTCCTAGGGACACTGGTGTTCATCTTCATATCCATCCCTGGCTCCAGTTCAGGATTTTATCCCCAATCACTATTTGCAGGATGACTATGTGAATCACCTGTTTGCAGAAGATCTATTGGAGTATTAGAGGCCCTGCTGGTCGTACCCCTCCAGAAGTCTCCATTTTTGCATTCTACAGTCACGCATCTTCGAAGACTACAGTAAAAGCATGCAGCAGAAACCCATACTCCACAGTAACCCTCTGCACTAATTAGTTCAAATATGTAAATGATGGTACAAAGTATTTTTTTAAGAAATGCATCTGGCGTTTGCAGCCAAATTGCAAAACTGGAGATTTACTTCTTGGCCACAGAAATGAACTGGCATTAGACCAGCAAACAGCTATCAAGGAATAAAGCCTGATTTTCCATGAGTTCAGAAAGGTCCCCACTCCACCCTTATCTTCATAAATATCAATCATGCCATTTTCCGCACACGCGTACCCAATCAGGGCCGTAGTGATCCAGAGCCTGCAACTAATTACATTTTATACTCAGCTAATTGTAAGAGTCTCAATATTTATAAAAGGATCGGAATATTTAGTTTTCCGCTGTGACTCCACATGTACTGTAGTATTGATTTACCACATTCCCATTTATGGAATGATCCAAGTAAGGCCGACATAAAATCCTGGGCTTATGAGGGACCAGCCGACCATAATCTAACCATTTTACTGAATAATGTGGTGAGAATACCAAAGACATTTTTTACAGTTACAGCTAAATATCGTTACACTGTTAGAGAGGAAATCTACACATCTTTCAGACAGAGATAAGACATACACAACATTACAGTTCTATAACCGTAATGAATTAAGCCATGTCAAAGGATTATGCACTCTGCCTATGAACAATAGAAATTGCATCAGCGATCATTTATAAACTCAATAACATGACCCCTGCTTGCTCCAGCGGAGTGTGCGGGTTGCCAGATACATGAAAAAAACACACTCTCTTAATGGCATTCCACCCAAGCTGAAACTCTAGGCACACCGAGGCCCTCTTCGATACGATCTCTGCAGAGAACACACCCACAAGGGCAATGTGTTTGTGACAATGACACAGCGGCGTTATCTTGCGAGGCACAGAACCAGACAAGTGGATCTCCGGCAGAACCTCAGCAATCTGAGCTCTATCTGTTGCCCTCCAGCAAACAACAAAAATAGGCCAGAAATATAAACCCGGGGAAAGAATATTTCTAGGGAACCGGGTCCCTTTTGGGGCACAGACATCTTTAGAAAAGTACAGCACAGCCCGGTCACCTGTTAAAAATGACATCCCCAGACCCAAGAGTAAAAAGGAAACACAAAATCGCAGCACTGGAAAAAAGCGGCACACTCAACTCGTGTGACAACACAGGGGCTTGGTCACAGAAGGCCCATTTTCCTTACCTCCAGAGCCTCCAGCGTAATGAAACCAGAAATCGAAAAGCCATCTATGATATCTTCCTCAGCAGAAGTAGACTCCTTCCTCTTCCTTCTTGGTGGTCTGGGCCGGGAGGAGGACGGATTCCTGCTCTCCTCCCTCTCAGAGTCAGAGGAAAAACGAAGCATTCCGGACCTCATGCAGTTGTCTCGCAACCCTTTGGACCTCCTCTCCCGATCCCGTTCCGACCTCGACCGCCTTTTTTTCCGAAGTCCATTGGACCGTGAGCCATCCATTTCCAAGGCCGGCTTTAGCCCTGCAGGGGGCCTTGCGTGTATCCCAGTCGTGAGAGACAGCTCCCAGAAAATTTCACACAGTTCACCAGGTTATCTTGTGGCTGCTATGGGATCTCTACAAGAGCATGAATAATCATCCAAAAAAGGTCACAAGAACCGGAGTCAATCTGAAGCCAAGATGACGGAATCCATCGACAGGGCTTTCCGCTACAATAAATCCTGAATCCACCACAATGGGTCTCACTCTCCAACGTCAAAAAGGTGCGGATCGTTCAAACAAGTGGCAAACTCCATTACACACTGGCAGAGGCGATGCGAAGCCAATCACCAGCGAGCATCTCCCTCCATGGCGAATCCACTGCACAAGGCCATCTCTGTCTGCTCAAACCCCACACCATCGAAGTGCTGACTGTTCCCTCCTAGAAATCAAAGAAATAAAAAAGCACAGATTGGCAACATGCTTTATATTACCAACTATAAAAAAGCATTGTAAACCACCACCCCCCAAAATATACACATGGCTGCCTCGCTTCTTGCTAAATATCATACACAGGTAATTACCATTTTTAATAATGCAAGATAAATTAATGTTTCATTAGAACACTCAAAGTCAGCTGCTAACTTTATTACCCTTTTCACAATGTATAATTACTTGCCCCTTAGCATAGCTAATTACATTTTTTCCTTTTCCGTAAGTGTTGCTTATATACAATCCTTCTGCAGTTCTGCCCAGAAGACATCCCCCCTCCCCCCATTCCATCCCTTATAAACAGACTTCCAAAAGAGCTTCCAATATTTATTGAGATTACTGGAACTTCCTGGGCTGCCATCAGTTATAAACTGATATAACAGACCCCTTCTCAAGATCTCAATTTGTTGCCTATTACAGTTGGTAAACCAACTACACATTTCCTCCCAGTCTCGACAAACGTCGGCAACTCCCCACCACAAGACTTTAAAAAAAAGACAAATCCTCCCTCAAAGGCATCCAAGTTTTAAAGGTCCTTGAATTCCAGAAGCTTGATTTCCAGAGATATACATGCAGAAGAACTACTATTTCACACTGCAATACATTTAAAAGTCAAAATTCTTTTAGCCCTAATCTGCCCTTTTTTTAAAACTAGCTAACAATTATTTCACTACTGGAACTGGAGAACACAAAATCCCTGTATCTCAGTAAAAAAAACAGGAAAACAAGTTCCAAGGGTTGTTTTTTTACTCCTGAAATGCATCTCTGTCAGCATTATGGCACAGAGATCCAAGGTCTGATAAAGACAGAAATGGCATTTATATGCGGTGTCATTTCAGAGGTATGGCAGCAATACAATCAGCAGCTCCTCTCCAAAGCTGCTCCACAGTCTACATGTCTGCATGACAAGGCCTGGGTCTGTTAACTTCACACAGTGCATCGTGCTTCTATACAAGCCCAACCACATTAAGGTTTTCATCTTTCAATTTTATTTCTTTTCTGTGTTCCGTCTTCATCTTATTGAACCAACACACAATCGCGGCGGCTTTAAAGATCCTTCAGGAACAATCCACAAAGTCACCTCCATTACAAATCCACGTTGGGGATTCCTTCATGCTAATCTTTATTGTTACATATTATTAAAATGTTTCCACCCTGAAGTCAAATTAGGATGAAGAACAAAGGGGTAATTCCTCAGATTGGCTGCTGGTTTTCATTTTGTATCTTTTCCCATTTTTTCCAGGTTCTTCTCATTGAGTTTGGCACAACGAGATGCTGCTTATGTCTGCCGATAAAGGCTTGGGGTTGGCCACAGAGCTCTAACCTCCCTGAAGCCAATGTTCATATTAAAATACAGACCATGATGAGTGGATTCTGTCTGCTTTGGCTCCCATTGTAATTCCTCTCAGCAAACAGGTATGTTTTTTTTCTCCCCAGCTCAAAATCAACCTCGGAAAATTGGTTCTCCTAAAGGCTTGAGGGAATATTTAATGTACCTCTTATTTTTTTCCTCGTTTGAGATAAACTTCAGGATGCATATTCAGCAGCAAGTGTTGTGTGCCAGTTAATCTTCAGATGTCACCTCCATCTTCTCTGTTGCATCTCAATATACTTCACTTGGCATTTGCATGCAGATGCACACACTTCCAATTGTAATTTTTAGTTTAAAGCAAGTACATCAGATAGGAGTTATTCAGCTGCAATTCTTCATTTTAAGTGACCGCAATGAAATGACATTTTGCACTGATCCCCGGCCAGGTTGCAACCATAAGACACTTTTATTCTACATCCATGTGTCACTCAAAATCTCTTAATTCATCCCTATTTAGCCAGCGAGTTTCCATCAAAGACAAGCTTCACATCTCCGAGCATCCTACTGACACGCTCCGAATTAGCATCAGCCTTATCAAACAGTGCACTTAAACTTTGCAATATGCCAGTAGCTATGGTTACAACGCGATGCGAATCCAAAAAAGTAGAAAAACCCTCTGGAAGGGCAGCCGCCGGCAAATACTGCAAATCAGCATTATGCGGGGCGCGTCAGGATCTCTCTGGTGCGATCCGATGTGTGGTTGAAACGAAACCCAACACCAAGAAAAAAATCCAAGCCAACCCTTTCTCGTGCATCTGATAGCCTGCAGGATAAATGTTGCGCTTTTCTGGTAATTTGCTTGCCGAAAGACGCCGCCGAGCACCTACGCTTTTAACCTAATGCCCCGCGCGAGCCCAGCACGAGCCCCGCTTACTATTGTCACATATACAAAATAGCTGTATGAAATCTTTTAGGATCTTTGTATCCCCCCTCCCTCGCTACATCCCTCCCACCCTGCCAGCCTTATTTCACCCCCTGCTCTCACACTCTCCCCTCGCTATCCCCGTTCGGTCCTTTTTGTCTGTCTGTCAGTGAATCTCACGCACCGTGGCCAGTCCAGCCCACCGCGGCGGCTGGCACTGCCTCCACTCCCAGCTCCGCTTTATTCCCACAGACACACAAAGCGCGGCTCTTCTCCGCCGAGAAACCGAGAGACGCGAAGCCCGGCGAGCGACACGCCGTCCGGCCAGTTCGCAGGCATTCGGGGGGGCGAGTGCTCCTTACGTGGAAAAAACGGGAAACAAAAAGGGGAGAAAAGATTCAAGAAACAAATAAAAAAATCCTATGAGAAAGATAAGGCGCTCTCCTCTCCCGGTCCGTGCCTCGGGATCCCACGGTGAAGACTAGGCGCATTGATACGGCGGTGCCGCAGTGCCGCTTCACAGGGTATGAGCTTCCCCGGCAGAAATAGTGCTGCCTGTAGAGTCCAGGAAGGCTTGTGGTTCATACCGTGCGATGCGAACGTTTCATCCCGCGATCATTTTGACATTTGCAGATGCATTAGTATTTTTTGCAATCACACTCCTGCTGTTCCTGCGGAATTCAAACAACTATTCCGTACTGATCAGTGCAAAGAGTATCGCTGAACTTTTACAGACACTTATGACATTTGGAGTTGGAATACCCTTAATTAAAATTCGAATTTATATTGGAGAGATAAAAAGGAAATATGGCGTGTTTTCATAAATTAGCCCGGTAATTGACACATAGCAGCACTGACTATAGTATACGCAACTGGGAAAATCGGGAGGGGGGATGCAATAACGAATACATTTTATATCTTGAATTTTGAAACTATCCCCCAATTCAGTTTCATATGAGCTGTAGTTCTACAAATTAATTTCTTTCCAACTAAAAATTGAGCTACTTTAAAAATATCTGACTGGCACTCAAAATAAATCCCATCAAGAAACCCGGAATATCTGCGGTAGACATTTGATAACTGGAAAGGCGCATAGTAACGGATGCAGGAACATGACGCCATCCGTACTTCCATCAAATGTGCCTTTGTCCATTCTCCTGGCCCCTTGTGCAACTATTCGTCAAATTGGAGTTTATCGTCGAGTCTGTGCTTTCACACATGTTATTATTGACAGATCTGTCCTCTCCAGATCACAGACGGAGGTGTCAAATTATCCTTTGGTTATGTAACGTGGATAGGCTTTCACTACAGGCTAACCAAAGGCCACCCAGCTCATCTCTTCTGTCAAACCAAGCTGAAATTGAAGCCAGGTCTTCAGAGAGAAATGTGTCACAATGCATTTGCCTTATTTTAAATGATCTTCAGTTCTTTTACGTGTAAAACAAGCTGTTGTGTAAGCATGTAGTTATGTCGTGACTGTGCACGTTACAATAACATCATAAATATTATACAGAAAACCGCAATACATTGAAACATAACAGTACATAAAAACTGCATGTGAACAGAGATGCCATATAGTCTATATGGTGTTTTATTACATGTCATCCACACTACCTGCTTAGATAATGGAAAATGTTCCTAAAATAAAAATGCGTCCACTTTAGACGGCTGATTAAACTGACCCCAGTATCTTAGATAAATAAACCAATGCCATGCCCATGATTGTTGTCTTACTACTCTTTTCAACAATAAATGCACATCGATGTCTAATCTTTAGAAAGCACCTGTATTAATACTGAAATTAATATTATCTCATAAAGAAAACTGTAACTGAAAAATCACTTGCATTCAGAACATTCACCATTCATCTAAACCACAGCAAGTGTTTATTAAATCTACAACACTATAAGTAATTTTGATTGTTTTGCATGTTTAATATCCTGGAAAAGAACAGTTTTAGCCAAATTATGCATCATTGCTCAGGCATTGAAATGTAATATGTGAAAATTTATGCATATAGGTATTGCAAATTGCAAGTTATATGTTAAAATCAAAGACCGTCGTTGTAGAAATTAGAATCTGGTGTACATTATCAACCTTAGGCAACAGAAATAATTTAAGGTGGCATATAATCAACGTGAGATCACCCTTGCTCCTGGTTAATCTGTAAGAAGTGTAAGGCGATTTGTGAAAATTTTCCAAAGTCCCATTACTTGCTTACTATTTTAAGGGGGTTTTTCCCGCATCTATTGTGCTGCGTCATTAGAATCCAAATGGTAGTTCTTGATATCCAAACAGAAATCCCCCATCAGCTGTCAGCTGAGTGCACTGACTGCCTGTTCTTCTCCACAGCCTGGAAACGTCAATGTTAGCGAAAGAAACTTTAGCATGAAACACACCAAAGCCCCAGAATAAGTCTTCATCATACCCTAAAGTGAGGCTACGGTGAATAAAATCAATCAGGGACTCCTAGAGATCCTGTCACACATCCTAACCCTTTTTGGTTTTTAATGTCAGGCATCACCTGTGGCCCTCCATGTACAGTGAACAGCAAACAAAGCTTCACTATCAGTCTAATTCGAATAAATATGTTTCCTGAAACCTGGTCTAAGAATAAACCTGGAGTATCTAGTATATCATTTATGCTACTTATTGGTTTTATATATATGGTTGTATTGGATACATTTTACTTAATTTTTATCAAATAAGTCAATGAAGCCTGGATGTTTACTGAGACCCACAGACGTAAACATCATATCAATTACAAAACATGTTATTTTTCTTCCAATAGATTTTATGCAAATATGACAGTAATACAAGACAGTGCATTTACTTGCACACACACACCCAGAGGCAGAAAAACCATTTCACTTATAATGAGCAGCATGCAGGATGCTGAGGCCTTAATGCTGCATCAAACCAATATATGTGTTTTCAGCATTTTGAGATAAAGCTTACTTACAATGTGGGGGGTGGGTTGGAGGGGAATCAAGAGCTCATCATAATCAGATTATGAGGGAAAGGTTATAAGTTATAACTTGCAGCACTTAAACCGTGTGCACAAATTGTATCATGGCTTGCGTCTCTCAGTGTGAGTTCGTCCTCAGTGAATAAGACAAAAGAATGGTAGTATTGCATGTTTTTAGTACGTCACTGCGATTCAGAGGGCATGGTTCTGTACTGAGTGTGCCGGAGAGCTTCTACTCCGCACCGGCCTAACGTTTCCGCCAATGCTCAGACTTGACCCTGGCTTGTTCTCCAGGAGTCTGTCCTTTGTGGGAACCGCGGATGTGCGAGACAAAGTGCCAGTTCATTCAGTAGTCTCCGAGCTCTCAAAGCGCGTAAGTTGCACAGGCTGCAGTTTTCTCTTTAATTGTGTCTCGTCTAGATGTCTTGATCTAGGAGCAGCTCTGTCAGGTGGAGATGCACAGATCCAGCGTAGGTTAGTGCCCCCGGGGCAGTCACGCATGCATGAGCAGAGCATGTGCTCTCCTGACCATGCTCCAAGGCTGATCCTTGACCCACATCTCAAAGCTGAGCAGTCGTTCATGGACCACCTTGGGACCTTCTGTCAGGAGCACTTGGATATATAATGTTAGGAGGACCAGGCCAGGGGGAGTTTCCCTGAGAGACATGCTTCAGGAGAAAATAAAAAAAACACAAACCTACTCAAACAAAATCTCTGTAGAAGGTTTGCCAGCTTCTGGAGGCTCCTGGCTGATGGCAGCAGCTAGACAAGATGATGCAATTAAAGGGTAAAAAAAAAAAAAAACAGAGTGCTTTAATGCAAAAGTAGGAGAAGGACAGTGCCATTGAAACCAAATTAAAGCCAGATGAGGCATGCGAGAGCGAAAGCAAGAAGACGGCTGTTAGAAAAATGCACACACCTTCTAAGAAGCAAAGGAAATGCTCACATTTTAGGAGCCTGGAAAGAGGGTGAAGCCACTGCTCCTGTGTGTGATACAGCTAATCATAATCTTCCATGTGATTACAAGTTTTAAACACTACTGTTGGAGCAGATCTGTTAATGATCATATCCTATCTCAAGATCTCATTAAAGCTCATTATCACTAGAAAAATGTATGCAAATGTAACATGCTGTACTGGGAAATAATATCCTTGCTGTGATATTGTGATATTCTTGCATTCAGTAACCAGTGTGATTCCTGCTGTGTTATGCTTCCATTTGTCATCCCTTTTGCCAAATTGTTTATATAATGCACACAAAAGAAAAAAAATTCTAAAGCCATAATTATTACTGATGTTATTTAATGGCCGAGCTTGTCCAGGGTTAATGACATCATAGACAAGAATATAAACAATCATCAATCAACTATCAGTGCACCCACAAGCAGCTCCTGGGGCCATAAAAATACACTTTAAATTACAGCAAAGCATGCCTGCAATTTGTGAATGACTGGAAATTTGGTATATTATTATATTATTTAGTATATTAATCATTTTTAAAATGGGTAACTCTTTACATTAAGTGCACCTTCATAGTACATTCATAAGCAGCATGCAAGTACACCTTAACATCCTAACATCCCTTAACAGCTCTAATATACATTGATAACAAACAATACATGATTATCCAATTATAATGCTTGTTATTATACATGATGTTTACGAATGTTTTATGAATACTTAATGAATACATTATGAAGGTGTACTGAACTGTTTATGAGCGTTACAAAAAATGTATATATGACAATTTTACTGCCATTATAACATTAATGGATTTGGGATGACAGTCACAGTGCCTGCAATCTTCTGTAAGTCATCTTTGTTGCAATAACTTTCATTTGAATGGAGGAAATGGGGAATGTGTCTCATTTAAACAGTATAGGACATATGTCATCGTCTGCAGTGAAGGTGGCCACTGTACTGTGTAGTTCTCTATATGTTATGGAGTATGAGAGTTTAAACTGAATCTATCTGCTCCTGTTTACTGCTCTATAGCTGATCGTAGTGAGAGCACCCCATCTTCAAGGATCTGAGACTGGGTTCACAAGACAAATATCCTTCAATCACTTTTTCATGCGACGTCCAAGTACAGTACTGTTAAATTTTGAAAACAATAGCTGTATTTTATTTACCATTTGTACAATATTTACATGGATGGATATTTACTGAGTCCCCGCAGGAGTGCGTTTCTTTTTCACTGAATTGAAAATAGCAGGATGAATGATAGATATTTAATATACGCTCGGTAAAGCTGATTGGCAGGGGATTTGAACATAGCAATTTGTCTGATGATAACAAACAGTGTTTTAAACTGGACTTGCATTTTATGATGAATAAATGAGGATTAAAGTATAATAAATGTCAGAATACCTAATTTGACAGACATTTATGGCCACCGAGCTGTAGAATGAGATCAGGATAAGAGAGCTGAGTGATTGAAATTCTTTCAACATAATAATTACTGAATGATGTGTCTGCTGAGTGCTGATTATCCCTGTGGTCCTCTAAAACAGCAAGGAAAGTTCTGCCAGGTAACAAGTAGACTGGACCTTTGGTTATAGATGGATGGATGGAGTTATTTTGAAATTGTGAAGGGGTGAAGAAGAATAAAAATGAGGACACTAACAGCAGCAGCAGCAGCAGCAGCAACAACAATAACAATATCGTGATTCCTCAACCCCCTGTCCATATACACTGCCAGACCCATCCAGACTTCCCATAGAGTGACCTGTCGCTGCTGCTTCAGGGGAATTGAATTTTATCCTTTATATGAACAAAGCAACAATTCCAGTCAACTCGGAGAGAAACGTTTCCAGATCGAAATCAGAGATGCTTTTGCTTGCCATGAAATCCACACTGCCACAACACTCAGAAAACGAGGAACTCTGCAGTGTCACAGACGTCCTCCGGCACCTCCCGCGTGTAGTCACAGACGTCCTCTGGCACCTCCTACGTGTAGTCACAGACGTCCTCCGGCACCTCCCGCGTGTAGTCACAGATGTCCTCTGGCACCTCCTGCGTGTAGTCACAGACGTCCTCCGGCACCTCCCACGTGTAGTCACAGACGTCCTCCGGCACCTCCCGCGTGTAGTCACAGACGTCCTCTGGCACCTCCAGCGTGTAGTCACAGACATCCTCTGGCACCTCCCGCGTGTAGTCACAGACGTCCTCTGGCACCTCCCGCGTGTAGTCACAGACGTCCTCTGGCACCTCCCACGTGTAGTCACAGACGTCCTCCGGCACCTCCTGCGTGTAGTCACAGATGTCCTCCGGCACCTCCAGCGTGTAGTCACAGACGCCCTCCGGCACCTCCCGCGTGTAATCACAGACGTCCTCCGGCA
>JABFEB020000104.1:15795815-15807619 GCA_019775895.2 Stomatorhinus ivindoensis | reverse complement strand
CACCGCCCTGGTGCAGGGGGGGGTGTCTCTGTCCCCATACCACCTGTCTCACTTTTACACTGACATGGTGCGTGGGGGGTGTCTCTGTCCCCATACCACCTGTCTTACTTTTACACTGACATGGTGCAGGGGGGGGTGTCTCTGTCCCCATACCACCTGTCTCACTTTTACACTGACATGGTGCAGGGGGGAGTTTGTTCTATAGTTCTGTATAACTTTGGCCCAGGCATAAAACTTAAATTGACATAGAACTTAAATGAAGAGTCTGCCCATTCTCTAATCTCCAAAACCTGCATTACAAACTGAGCTCCGCTGTGTTGTCACACAGAAACTATTCACAGTTCCTCCAACTTAAAATTTTATGGTCAGTCACAGGATGATGCCCCTATGGACATGATGACCAAAACACACACTGTATAAAGACCAAAACAGATGTCTGGTGGTCTTAGTTGTATTTAAACCACAGTGCACATTGAGGTCTGTGTCATCTCTGACGGTGGCCCTGCATATGAGCCTGGCAGTGCCTGTCTCAAAGCCAATGCGATGGGACTCCGTAATTGCGGCACAATTGTGGAAGCATTTTCGAGACTAATTTTCTTCTTTATCAAAATAAATGAGTGCTCTGTAACGACAGCGCGCTTCTTCTCAGTGATCCGAGTTGGTCTCATCTCCAGATAACTGTCTTTCATAACTGTCACGGTTTGCGAGACGAGGGACTCAAAGGCAGGCGTTTGGAGATCAAAGAGGGTTTTATTAATCCAAAACTGAACAAAACTACACGGGGGCGACAAAACAAATGGGACCACCAGGGGTCAAAAATGGGAGGATCGATACAGGGAAGGGGAACAGGCAACAGGAAGGTAGAGGTTAATTACCAGACTGGGGCTGATGAAACAAACAGGTACTTACAGTATATACAAACACTCACAAGGGGCAACAAGCAACAGGTGTGGCTAATCTGGACCATGTCAGGGAGGAAACAGGAGGGTCAGGTGGACCTGACAGGCAGGCTATTACAGTAACACCTTTCTCGTAGCATACTGAAGGCTTACTCTCAATATCACTTGCGTGTAAGTAATGCTCAGGTGTACAGGAAGTGTTAAAAAATGGCTGACAGCTTTGAAAAACGTCTGGCCGTGCAAATGCTCACTAAAAGCTTTCAGGAATTACAGTGGTACCTCAGCTCTCAAACTCATTAGAACTCAAATTTCTTAAAAGTCAAACCAACCAGTTCGAAAAAAAATTACCTAAGACTCGATCTGAATCTCAGAAGTCAGACCACGTGGCACACGGAAGGAGCGGACGATTGGGGCAGGACACATTGCTTTTTTTTAAACTTTACACATTGCTTGGATACATTTATTTTCTTACTTAACAAATTACTATTTTGATAAATGTGCTTAGATGTGTTTAGTACAGTATATGCTCTTCTTGTTTTATCCGGTTCATTTTGTGTTTAAATGCTAAAAAAACATATTTAGGTGTAATGTTTTGGGGCCGTGAACCAATTAATTGGTCTTCCGTTATTTCTTATGGGGAAAATTCGATCAGAATTCGAACTTTTTAGGATTCGATCTGGACTTCTGAATGGATTAAGTTTGAGTTCTGAGGTACCACTGTATTTCAGAAATTGTTAATATATGATTTAGCACACAGAGGCAAAAATAAGACTGTTTTCCAATCCATTGAATTTTCTAAATGTTAACAGCATAAGCCAATGTACAATATGCTACATACTTTCAATCAAGTTAAAAATTCTTATTGCTGAAGGCTGAGCAACAGCAATGTCTGAGGGGGACTCATTCCCCTCAGATTTAATGGTGGCGACACCCATGTATCAAACGCACATTCACTGATTTTCAGAAAATATGAAGTGAATTCAATCAATGAGGAAAAACCTTAATGAAGCACTAAAGCAAAACCGATGCAGGTCTTTCATCAGTCTAAATAAAGGGCATTTAATTAGTGCCAAAGCTGTCACTCTTTTCATTAGAAGACAGAGAGAGCCTTCACGAGCTGAGATGTGAATGTCAAGAAGGGGCCTGCCTGGGGAATGGCTTCTGTTGCCTCTTGGATGTGTTCTTCGACGGGTTGACCGATCTGTTAAATTTATCATAAGCCAATGTTCTCCTGACCTTGGAGCTATAGGGAACAGGGAAACGCTGGTGTTCAAAAGACAGGGATCCGCAGTTTACCCATGTCTATATGCCTCAATGTCAATAAAAAAAGTAATCTTTCTGAATGATGCTCTTCTCGTAGGTCATTTAGGGTGGAGCGATAATACCACTTGAGAGAAGCCGGTGACTTGTTCTTAAAACAAACACTGAAAAAGAGCTTCAGAATCATTTATAAATCTTGTGCCTGGCTCTCTTGAAGCACTGGAAATTAAGTGCTATGACAGTGCTGAAATCACTTTTTTTGTTTGTTGCTGTGCACGAGCTTCTTAAACCCACTTGTCAAATAACAAACCACACAAGAAATGATTTATAGAAGGGCCCTGAGAAAGAGGAAGGTGTTTTGGAAATAAAAAATTGCTTCCGTTTGCACTTTTCCCCAGCAGTTAGCTGTCAATAATTCAACCTAGTTTATGTTGTCCGGTCCAGAAATCCAGTCTACTGCCAAATAACATGGTGGGGGGGGGGGGCTTGAATGTCACACCTACATACTCAGCCAACAGCCCACTGTATTCCCATAATCATCAGATAAGAGTGATTAACCAAACAGGGGCACAGAACTGAATGTTTTTCTTCTCTAATGCACAACATGTCACATGAAAGTGAATGAAGTGTCACCAGGGTGTCTTGCACCTGAGTTGTTGTTCATTATGGGAGTTTTACATACACAAAAATGATCTGAGGGCAGAAGGATAATGATTGGTTCAGAGAGATGACCAATCACATTGTAGAGGAGATGGGTCCAAGCAATTACAGGAAGTGGGACCAACCAAACCTCCTCTACAATCTCTCGTTTTTTCTTTTGCTCTCAGAATATATTTGTGTAAGTAAAACTCCCATGGGCCTGTTGTTCACATAATGGCAGCGTGGTGCCAGCAGTGAGTGAGTGGTGTATCATCTAGAACATACCCTATGTGCCTCAGCTATGCTTGTTACAACCCTTAAATTTGAACTCTTCATTTGAAAAAAATCATATTTTTGCCATTTTCCCCTTCACTACCAACCAAGAAGTATCCTTTAGATTTGAGCTTGATCCCTTTATGAGGTGTTTTTGCTTCACATTTGAGGTGTTACTGGCTTGGTGATGAAGGAAAGGTTTCAGCTTTACCGAAATACGCAGAGTGTATACCTTCGAGTATTCAGACCCCTTTGAACCTGCATGCATTGTCTCCACTATCAGAATGGCAGGATAAATGCACTGTGACAAGCAGACGTGAAAGCAGAACCCCTCCCGGCTCTATTTCTACTGTGCCAGAGAGGGCATTTTTAGTCCTGCTGATTCACGGAAATCCTTCCCCTTGTGTTAGGGCTCACCGCAGTTCAGAGAAGTCAATCAGTCTCATTTTCCTTGTCATGAATAGAGGATTAGAGTTACTGTTTCTAAGCTCTTTGTTTTAGCAGTGCATGATTTTAGTACATTAACATGGTGGTTTAAAACCCTGTTTTCGACAGTTGTTCAGTAGCGGCCTTCATCTCGGCTATTAATTAAATTACCTTTAACACTCGCGTAATTAACAACGCCTATGACCGTTGACGACCGTTGTGAGGTGTTTATTTCCATTCACGCTCATCTCACGCTCTTGTAAACTCCTGTTGTCACAGCAAAACCCAACAAATGAATTTAACAAGAAGACTGAAAATATTTCACAGTTGCTACATGGGAATTACGCAGAGTGTAGACAGAGGGCATCTGCTAAAACAATCTCATCTTATCCTGCAATTGATTATCTGTGGAAGACATAAAATATGCATGTACTAGGACGTTATATCTTGGGATTTGTCCATAAAAAGAAAACAAAGAGTAATGGTTTTATTATTCCTTTGATTTTGGTTTTTACATTAATGGACTGAGGTCCATATGCCTCATAAAACTCACAGTGAAATTACACTGAGCGGCCAGCCAAATTATACTCGATGTTGGAATTACTCCTGCATTTCTCAAACGCTCGTGGGACAAAAGTAATTCAGTGTTGTCCAGCTTTACAATACCATGCTGCAGTGCAGTAAAACATCTTTAGAGGTGCATTTTTGTAGTATTTTCAAAAGAATAAATGTGTAGGAACAGGGGGTTTGTAGTAAGTAAGGCAGCAGTAATTAACGAGCATTGAAGGCTGCAGGTTTGAGAGTTGCAATGCATGCTGGGAAATGTGGTGATGCACTATCCAATAAGTTTCTGGATGGATATACTTTTCAGGCTTTTCTTCAGCACCACAAAGGTTGGAGGAGGTTAGAAAAAGAGTCAATGGAAACTGAGCACAGGAAAAACAATGCATGCTTCCACACGTTGTAGTCTCGATGGCGATGAAGGGTGGCAGCGTCCTAAGGGGTCGACAGCAACGGGGGCAGTGCGTACAATCCAAAACCGCCAGGAAATGTGAGCTGGATCAGCCTACAAAAGGCAAGATGCTCCCCAATAGTGGAACATCTGAAATGTTCTACAGTTCCAAGCCAAGTGTCCAGCGGAAGCAGCATTCCATACAGCTGTGAAGGCAGGGGAATTCTTTACCAAAAAGGACGGGCTGTTCTTCAGTGGAACTTCCCTGCGTGGAGACATTCGCCAACTGCCGAGCAATCAAAGAGCTGGCATCTGATGAAATGAGCATCGTCGAAGGGAGCTCTGAGAAGCTGAGACAGACTTAAGAGCACTTCAGCTCCTGCTTTTATAAACTGCCTTTTCACAGGGAAGCTTGCCCGTCAACACCTGTGCTAATTATTTTCAAGTATCCATCGTGCTGCACTTTTTAGATTGTTATGGTAATTAGGCTGGTTTTAATTTGCTGCAGCATCACACGGCTCACACAAGCGTGGGCCTCCTTTGCAGTGCAAGTCGCTCAGTGGTTTTTAATGGGATTTATGTTTGTACTTTGATTGGGCCGTATGAACTGTGGCGCTGAGCTAGAGAGGCAGATTCCTGAACAGAGCACACAGAGCGGTACGTGTCACATGGGGGAAGTGACGAATGCCACCGCACGCTCCTCGCCTGTGACATTACCCCGGTCTGTCATCCAGCACCAGCAACAGACAGACGTGAGGAGGAACGCACAGATTAATGTGACACACACATTGATGAGCCTGTGATGTACCGCAGGGCCACGTGGATTTTAACGGGTGACGCGCCATAGTGGTGTCACGCTGCCGGCACGGCCGCTGTGGCTCTCTCCCTCCACCTCCATGCGGTAATGAGCGACGCGGGTGACATGGGCGGTGACTCGAGCTCGCAGTATTCCCAAGCAAAGGGTCGGGATCCGATTATGAAAGTAGAGCCCTACAGAAAGTTGCTGTACTCCATGAATGCTGTGCGACGTGACATGCACCTCGCTCCTCGCGTGATGACATCAGCCAGCGGTGAAGGCTACGCCTACAGCGGGGGCTGGACAATCGATTGGGCAACATGACTGGTACTCAACCCTGGCCTGCATCATAAACCGGCCAGTGACGTTTGCTAAGGCACCACTTGGGCACCTTAACTTATAGTGAGACCAATCTGCGCTACAAAATCAGCATCATATGCGAGCCCTGATCAGCTTGTTACAATTACCAAATAATGGCCATGAAAGAAAACACACAAAGGCAGAAATTAGACTTAAGAAATTTTCCCAGAATGAAGAGCATATCACACCACACAATAAAACCATCTCCTACTTTAGACAGCAATTTCTGCGTGTATTATAAAATTTATCAGATTATCACTGGAATGAGTATCGATGATAAGTAAAATTAATCAGATAAATGTCATGGCAAGGCGACACAAAACCAGTCATGTACATATGCAGCCTTTTCAATTTCATTTCTAATTTTAGTGCACCCTTTTGTGAAGACGACGTGTCTGACATGTTTTATTGGATCTCGCCACGGGATATTTCTCTGGCACAAACAGAGGGATAAAAATCGAGACGCCGAAGCCGCTCTAAAAACAAACATGCCGAGCAAAGCAACCGTCTGTGAATGTGACACCAGGATCCCCAGTTTTCCAGCTCTTTATCCCTGGAAAATGAACGACCGTCACTAAAGCGATTCCTGAAAAATATGCCGGTTACAAATCAGCCTGTCACTTAAGATGAATAGGGCAGACAGAAATGAGAGCTTTTGGCAATATCCACGATTACGGATGAAGGTCTTAAGTCTTCCCTGCAATAAATTGTTATGATACAGAATATAATCCCATCCCAGATGCGGGATATTTTGCATGCGGACGACAAAAGCACTGGAGTTTGGGCCTCAAGCGGGAGTCGGGCTGTCAGAGCGGTACGCAGCCCCCAGACTGAGTCTTTCTGAGCGTGTGCGGCTTTGGAGATGAGTCTGAACATCACACACTCTCGTCGCCAAGTGGCTGTCAAATTAGCCATTCAGCAGAGGCGCGTTGCCATAGAAAAGGAGGCTCCTTCTCCTTTGTGGGCAGAGAGCGAGTTTCCGTCAGCCGCTCTGCCTTTCTGTGAAAGCACCAGCTTAAGGGCTTCTCACCGGCGCTGCCGTGTGGCACCTAAAGGAGTGCAGGGGAAGGAAGAGGCCAGATGCACAGCGAGAACTCCTGCGTCAGAGCCACACACCTCATCACCATTGTCATAATCCTCACCTTCATCATCGTCACTATCATCACCGCCAACTTCATTGTCATTATCATCTTAATTACCACCTACATCATCATCGCCATTATTGTCATAATTATCACCTTCGTCATCATCACTGTCAACACCATCATCACTGTCACATTAATAATCATCATCATCATTACTGTCATAGTCATCACTTTCATCATCAACAGCATCATCATGGTCATGGCACCCATGTTGCCGTATGCATCATTAAACCTTTCCAGGGTAGCGTACCACATTATGGGAAGTGCCAAAGGTTACTAAAAGGATAAAAAAGAAGGCAGATCACGAAGTGATGGGGTTCAGTCCTCAGGTCTCTGGGATCAAGCAGTCTTACTTGTCTGTTGTTATATAAGCAGCTCATTCTGAAAATAAGGCTTGACCTGACCTAAGAACCACAGCTGGAGCCCAAAAAAGGAGGCAGTCTAACTTGCCGAAGGTCACCTTACACCAACAGTGTCTGTCTTGATTACCATATGGGGTCATTCGCAATCAATGGTCATGCAGGACAGAATCCACATGCGGTGGATGCACATGTCTCAAATCTGAGTCCCGGCTGAATGAGGACAGTGGTCTTTCACAGCCATGATAAAGATCTGTGTTCTTCTGACATAAAGGAACGTTAGTGTTTAAGGGTGATACGCCCCTAAGGTTGATTACAACTGGCGATGGCCTCTTTTTTACAGTGATGGGAAATTTACTGAAATGATTTAATTCAGCTTAATTACTAAATACTGTGTGAACATTTTTCAGGGTTTTTTCTTCCTTCTAAAACCACATCAGAGAAGTTAAGAATCTGCAATCTCCTGTTTATGAGTGCAGTGTTATAAGACCATTTAAGTCTTATGAATTGACTGGATCGCAAGCTATCAATTTCACAGCAGGAAGCGACAGAAACCCCATTCATAGACACGCTCTCATTGCAGCGCTGATGGGTTTTTCCAAAGCCACTCACTTACAGCTGGGGGTTTCATGCAGTAATTTAGGCTCGACCTCTTGCTTGATGAGGCAAAAACGCTGAGAATTGCAGCCTCCTGCCTTCACAGCACAGCAATATGAATTTGAATAGATTTGTATATGTGTGTACTTGTATATTTTAACACATAAATAAAAGTCTCCCTTCAAACTTATGATTGACTAAAATAAAAATCATTTTGACTGTAATATAACAATACAATGTGAAACAATCTATGACAGGTTTTAATTGGCATATTCAGGAGACAATTTTGTCTAATCTGACATACAAACAGCCATCATCACATCATCGACACTGAATGCTCTTAATGTTGCAATTTGCTGATCTGAACTGTCGCCTTACTAGGTTCTTGATTTGTTTGGAAGATGTTGTGTAGCTCCTGCTCCAGTCCTGCTTGCACTCATACCTGGGCCTTCGCTGGAAGCTCAGCATAGTTGCTCTTATGTCTGGTCTTCTCCTCGACAACTGTATGTCTGTTATGTGCTGCTTGCTTCACTTATACATAGCACTGGACAAAAGTGTCTGCAAAGTAAAGTAAATATAAAATACTGCAAATTAATTAATGTAAGTGAGGAAAAAAATGCATCAGAGTACAGGGTCAGTTCATTGTCCCTAGAACAGTTGCGGTCATAGAATTTACTCAAGGACTCAACAGTAACATGGGTAGGGCTCTCAGTCCTTCTGAGCACCCCTAAATTATTATATCTAAACCAGAAAATGTTCACTTTACCCCAAAGAACAACTTTTCAAGCCGTTCCCAGGCTAACTGTAAAAAAGCACCTCCAGGTTTATTCTGAGACTTACTCCACTGCAAATCGCAAACCTTCAATCACACACCCGGGTTAGAGGATGGGCAATTGTTGGCAGTAAGAGCACTTTAGAACCTTCATCACTAGACGTGGGCTCCTTGAAATGAGGTCCTGCTAATACAAGATGGGAAATACGGACATGACTAGCATACCAGGGTAGGGCCAATGGAAGCCTGTCACTCAAATCAACTTGGGCCGCGAGCCAATAGAAGCCTGTCACTCAAATCAAATAGGGCCGCGAGCCAATAGAAGCCTGTCACTCAAATCAACTTGGGCCGCGAGCCAATGGAAGCCTGTCACTAAAATCAACTTGGGCCGTGAGCCAATGGAAGCCTGTCACTCAAATCAACTTGGGCCGTGAGCCAATGGAAGTCTGGGGAAGCAGAATCATTCAGCAAAAGGCTACGATTTTGCTGGAGTCTCCAGCAAAACGGGGAAGTTTGCTGGTGTGTTTAAGGAAGGCTTGTCTGACTGTCAGAGCCTGGACTGACATTTCAAGTGCCCCGAGCGAGCCTGTGATCTGGACTTTCTTCGCGTCATGTCGGCCTTCGCTAACGAGTTGGTGTCGGGCCCTGGAACCATCCATGGTAAGCAGCGCTGGCCGACAAGCGCATAAGCGTCACACGCCCAATCACTGATCTCACATGCCCAAGCTAGTCTGCCCATCTTATCATGCGTAACTCTGCATACGTTTCAGCTTGGGCTGACGCTAGCTGAGGGTCTTCGCGGATGCCTCCAAAATGCTGCCGCACGGACATCTTTTATTTACTTGCTTTTCACCCCCTACCCTTTTGGAAATTACCTGCTGACAGGACAGCTCTTAAAGGTGTTGCAGTCAGACACGAGGGCACTTGGATTGCTGTGGGTGCTGCGTTATGTGGAAGGTCCATGGAATATTCCAGGGTTACCAGCTGTAAATGAAGGCAAAGATAGACTCTGATGCTTGTTAATGTACCATGTTGAGATGTTTGCTTGGTTACAGTGATTATAAGGTATTAACGGCACCTCGTTATGTTACGCTGTCATATGTTGTTCTAGGGCAGAACAATTAATCGAATTTTAACTTCAATTACAATTTCCCATGATTATCAGAGCAAAATTATTGTGCCGCATTTTGCAACGATCCCTTCTTACCTTGTGTTATAAATCCCGCCCCAATTATTTGTTTCTCAGTTGAATTATATTTAGATTACCAGAAAATATGCAGTTTTTTTAAAGTTCCATAAATGCACGAGATTTGCAAAGTCAGTGAGTAATCATGTTAAATTATCATTATATCAGTATTGACCAAAATAACTGGGAGTTTCATAATTGAGTAGCCCCCTGTTTTTCAAGGTGACACCGTATCTATAAATTATACAAGTTTTCACCTTTGAACAGGTACAGTGGTGCCAAGTGTGAAATAATCAAGTCAACTGAGCTAATGAAGCCAGAAATTCATTCAATTTTGTTGACAGTTTTAAATTACCCGTAAAAACAAACACCTACCCCCACTGTTTATTACCCAAAATTAAAACTTTAGCCTTGTATTTTAAGGAAACCCTCCCGGCTTAAAAGTGAGCTATTGGCCATAATTGTTGCTCTGAAACCCACGCCACTGTCTCCAAAGTACAGCACTCTGGCTTGTCTGAGGGTCCATGCCAGTGACAGCTGTTTAAAGGCCTGAGCAATCAGTTTCCCCTAGAATGTTCTGAGAGATGAAAGAGCCCTTGGGGAATGCGGGAGCCAGTCTATACTGAGCCTTTTACAGCCGTCTGAGACACGAGTGCCCTGCTTAGGGAAGAAATGGAGCAGGAAGACACCTTCATTCACTGCAGATCTGGGTAAGTATCTCCTCCAGGGTAGGACAGCAGACTGCCTGGACCTGAATCAGCAACCTCTTGTTGGACCTACTTCTCCTCAATGCCCTCGAGATGCTTCCAGTGCCTCCACCTCTAGGGGGCACTGTGAAAATCAGGGTGTATTGAACTCCACACTCCTTCGAAATGCCAGGGGAACTTTATGACTTTATTATTGCATGAGAGCCCATTGCTTGTGCTCCGTGTCATTCGTAGCTCCATTTAATGACATGCATTCACATTGCAGAGACAGGAGACATCTGTAGACACTTCTGAGGTTCTGTACTAATGTCCAGTCAGGACAAGGTGAAAGGAGGGTGGAGGGGTGGCTCAAATCAGTGGGGAATTGAAGGGGAGGTAATATCGCCCTGGTCCCTGCCCACCAGTGAAATGCCTTCTGGATGAGCTCAAACAATCCAGCCAAACAGCTCCCGCCACCCTCAGAACTGCAGTCGGTGCTTTTACGTGCATCACTCTTCCCTTTATCTGTCGTCCCTATTGATGCACCATGTTTATTTCCACATTGGGGGGGGGGGCAGTGACACACAAACAAAGCAAGCACCGGCACGTTTCATCAGTGAGTCAGACAGTAAAACCCCAGCGTGCGTTAAGTTTAGCAAATGGCTCCATTAATGCCAGAAAACATCAGGGGCTTTGATGGCTTCCCGCTGAAACGGGCCAGTCATCAGTTGCTCTTTTAGACATACAGGCCATATTCATTTTATTCAAAATACCTGCTAGGGAAGGAAGCCTGTAATGAATCTGCTATAATTTATCTTTTAAAATGCTGCCATATTCACAGTGGCCTTGCTTGGTGTGAAGGAATTACTACCCAAAGTGAAGCACTTTACCTTTCCACATCTTTCTTATTTGTGAAAAGCTTTAACACACCTTCGAATAAAACATCCTCTGAAGACATGCGTTAGCTACTTCCTGACTTGCGCTCACTCCCTTTTGTTCCTCTTCCGATTGCCATTTCATTCCTGTTGACAGTTTTACTCCATCTCCTGTTTTCCTGGGGACAATTTTCCCAGAAGCTCGGGCATTATCCGTAATACGGGGAAGTTAAATATCACTTAGGATTGCACTCGCATCTCGTTAGAGCATGTAATCGGTATCCGTGCGGTCCTCCGTGTTTAGAGTGGCTAATAAAGGCGGGGGGGAGGGGGGCAGAGAAACAGGGGGTATGATAAATGATGGCAGCTCAGCTCCAGGACCAAACTGTAGCCGGACCAGCTAAAGTGCGGTGAGATGAATAGTTCTCCATTTTTCACACCTTGGGGGAATGTTTGCAAAAAAAAAAAGGTTTTTTTTGGCTGCACAGAAGCTCTGGAAGTGTAAGTCCTGCTCATAATTTATTCATATCCTGCTATTGTATTCCGAACTCCAAGGGAAGCCCAGGTGGTGGTGAACCC
>JABFEB020000104.1:15780156-15791584 GCA_019775895.2 Stomatorhinus ivindoensis | reverse complement strand
GGGGGGGGGGGGGGGGCAGAAACCCAAGCGCAGAGTGGGTTTTAGATAAAGCAGCGATGTAGCTGGATAAGGGCCCCAGATCCATCAGGGCCGCGTCGGAACATTAACCGGACACGACAGCGCTTGACGTTAACTGCGCCAAAACGCTGCTCCTGCAGGTTTTTTTTTCCACAAAACCCATACGTAGATAAAAGTCAATTCCAAAACAAACGTCCGAAACAAACTCTGGATCCTTAGCCAAGATCGATCTGACGGAAGAGAGAATCCCTGCATGTTTTTTGTGGCGGAGTTCTGTGGTGGAATCGAGGCCGACCCCAGCATTATGGAATTGGGACCCAACAGAAGCATAGCAACGTCTGTTTGGCTAACACAGAGCACCAGATTATTAATTGCCATTGATGGATATCCGCTGAGTGCCTAGGGAAAATGACATTAATGATTTATCTGGGGTTGGTGGGGCAGCATCGCAGGGGCGATGGACTAGCAAGCCGTCCATAAAAAAAATATATATATAGATATATATCAGTGATCTGGTGAGAAGGAAAATTGTGGTAACCTAATCCAGAGATCAGATACAGCTGCCCTTGAAATCCAAGTTACAGCCAGAGCAAATTCCCGCCATTTTTCCTGATATGGCCGTCTCTGTACAGTGTCGGGGGGGGGGGAGCTGCCAATGTCAGCCCTAATCTTCACCCACAATTACAATGGGCATGACAGCCATTCCTGTGTCATATTAACAGTGACAGGGATTGGCAGCTAATCCCGGTGATGCACTGTAGCACCTGCACTCCCGTATTGTAATGAACTTTTTCCATTAAAGCCTCTGTTTTCTATTTTCCTGGGAAATTCTGGAATAATCCGCTGAGATAAAGGGGAATCTAGGATGTTAAAGGATCCCGGGCTCAAGGCTCAAGCTCTGCTACTTCAGACGGGAAAGAAAATCCTCCAGCACCTCTGAGCGATACCGCTGCTCATTTCCTCCAGCACCTCTGAGCGATACCGCTGCTCATTTCCCCCAGCACCTCTGAGCGATACCGCTGCTCATTTCCCCCAGCACCTCTGAGCGATACCGCTGCTCATTTCCTCCAGTACCTCTGAGCGATACTGCTGCTCATTTCCTCCAGCACCTCTGAGCGATACCGCTGCTCATTTCCTCTAGCACCTCTGAGCGATATCGCTGCTCATTTCCGAAAAGCAACATCACTATGGTACTACATTTCGTGTCCGGGGACATGACGCTGTTTGGTATTTACAGTATCCACATTAAATCACCCCTTAGTGGGCAAAATACAAAAGAGAGCTCTGTAAACAAATTTAGGCCAACATATTGCAGGTATGCTACAACAAGGAACGATCAGCTCGGCAGTGAGGTAGAACTGTGCGGCCCAGATTTTCCATAAAACTGTATGGATGCAGAGAGAGCGGCAGAGCATATCCATATTGAGATCTGTCAGATCACATGCAGCTTAGAAGCATGTCTCCCATTTGCAGAAAGAGTGAGGATATCATATGCACATCTTCATAAAGCATGTGATATCAGGTACAGTGTAGCGAGTACAACTTCATTCCAATTGCAAAATCAGCAGCATGTTTGTATAAAAAGACATGGCACGTGTTTAAAAAATGATTTTGTGCAGCATACCAGCAACATAATGAAAAACACAGTTCTCAACCATACATAAACCAACTTACTTTCTCTGCAAGTCCAGATTTATGTATCTATAATTCATAGAGTTTACTAATGCAAAAAGGCGACACGGCTGTAAAATTCATGTTTTATATTTTCATTTAGGTAGAATGTGTTTTTTGCTACAAGGTGTCTTCAGTGACATTGGAAGGTAAATCCGACTCCGGTGAATTTGACTGAGGTAAGAGTGTGGAACAGATTACCTACGTTAGGTATTGGCAGTTCTATCAGAATCATTTTCCGTTGATTTGGCTCTGTGCTGATAAAACCTGTTTACAAGTACAGTATGTGACTGTATACACATGTAGGTAAGGGTGCAGTTCAGGGGACGTCCAGTTTCCGATGGTTACATAATTAGAATATTCTGGAACCCAACTCAAAACAGTGTCTTAGAATACTTCATGTACCATTATAGTACTTCATTAATATACTTTTTGAGTCAAGGAAGTCAAAGGTTCAAACCAACATTTGCAGCAAGGTATATTATAACTTCAGCCCTCTGGGTGAAAAAGGAGTTAAGTAATTAAGCGTTCATGCTTAAACCACATGAGGAAAATAAATTTGCATTTTCGATCACAAGCAATTACAAATCGGTGCAGCATTTAGCTTTGATGTGAGATTTCCCTCAGCTTATTTATATACACACAAAACAGAAGAAAAACCTATAATCATTTGTCCTCCATTTCCCATAGAAAATAGATTGATCCTAGAATGGCAAAGGGCTTCTTTAAAATCATTCCACAGATAACAAGGAATTGATATTTGTGTTGTAATAAATATGCGTAAATCTTATATCAGTAGTGCAAGAGTTGATGTTTCCCAACAGTGTAAAATACACAATGCATTAAGGTGAAACACAATGAGCAGGATTTTAACCATTAACACCTGCTTTATTTAAACAAATTGAGAAATGCAACAACATTTAAAATTCACATGTGCTCTATATGTGGGTAATAACAACATACAGTAATGCCCAGCATCATTCTGGGTCATTCCACAAATGTACTGGTCCCTTTACTTTGAAAATACAGTATTTATAATATGTTACCAAGGACTAAAATGTTCAATTAACATCTAAAAAAAGAAATCACTGTAATGGCAAGGACAGAGTGTGGACAGAGGTTGGCATTCAATTTGTAATATGTCGCCGTCCGTTTTGACATGTCCTGCTCGATATTTGAAAATGTCCTGAGTCTTTCCTGACTATGCTTTCTAACAAAAAAAGGAAAAAGAAAAATAGAAAAAGAAAAGGAAAAAGACTGGATTCCTCTGCACCTGAAGCGTGATTGAGATTCGCGGCGTGTTGGGGACCCTTCAGATAGGTAATCTCCAGCGTATTGATCTACAGTTTGAGCAGGGGCATGTAATGGCAATTGGTAGCTATGAGAGGTCACTCCGACCCAATATGTTTCCGTGACACGTCCTCGCTCACCACACTGTGGCCCCCCTCCGTCCCAGCACCGGTGTCGCCACCTCTGTGTCCCGCAGGTCAGTCCCCTTCAGTCCA
This sequence comes from Stomatorhinus ivindoensis, assembly GCA_019775895.2. NCBI lineage: Eukaryota > Metazoa > Chordata > Actinopteri > Osteoglossiformes > Mormyridae > Stomatorhinus > Stomatorhinus ivindoensis. The sequence goes on along the minus strand of JABFEB020000104.1, from coordinate 15,788,390 downwards.
TTAGTGTTCATCTCGTTTTACAGTCATTCATGCCAGTGAATTTCCCGCCCAAAGCGCAGCATGGACTTACTATACAGTAAAACAAAAATTGTCCTTTCAATGAATCACGTAAAGAAAGCAAATAATGGCACCAATTTAATAACGGACCTGGGAGAAATTCAGGGGAAGAGTCAGCAATGCGAGGGCGTCTGCACCACTATCTGCCATATCGAGTGCGATACAGATCATAAATGTAAAAACAAGCTGTTAGAATGATGGAGAGCCTTAATTAGACCATTAATAAATATGTAATCAGAGAGTGGTGAATGATATACACAGAACAGCGCAAAATTATTCCATCTACAAGACTTAATTAGGATTCATAAATAGAACATAAGTCATGGACAGCTGAAAACTAATTTCCCTTAATGGAGGAGTCAGTGGTTTTTCCATTAGCTATTCTGTTAGTAAATGCAGTGCAGTCCTCAGCAGAGCCCAGCCTACTCATTGCAAAGCAAATGAAACCTGCTAATTGGTAACAAAGGTCATGCAAAGTTAAACAAGATAAGCCACTCTGATGCCTGAATGTACAAACAGTGCCTTTAATATAGGAGGCCTCCGAAGATGCCACTGAATTCAAAAATTCCGGCTGAGTCTTTAATCCCTCCACTAAGACCTCGAGTGCCCACAGTCCCTACCCCCCCGCATCCCACGCCAGCAGAGAGCATCACGTCCTGCTCCCTAATTGAGTTTGACAACTGAATTAAGCTGTTATCTGATACCGACGACCAGGACGGCATACCAGGCCGATAAGAGGGGGGAGCCAGACTCTAACCTTCGGGTGACTGTTGGCCCTCTACTTGTATCTAGGTCCCTTCAAAAACCAATATAAAAACACCCACGTTTGATCCTGACCTCCAGCAAACATCGTTAATGTGTATCTTCAGCGTCCAAAGCCATGAGCTGCCCTTGCCGGTGTCTGGAGCTGGCAGACCACCCTGTAAATAATGAATTATAACAAAGACCACCGTGTTAACCTGGGATAACCAGGTGCTGCAAATCTGAAAGCTGATCTTAGAAAAGCATTCTGGCTCCGGTTTTTGCTAACGGGTATGTTAGCCTTTAGCGGAACAAACCACAAAAGCCATAGTAAAGACAGAACCGAATAAATGAAAAGGGGCTTCATTCCATTTCCCGCATAAACGAGTATTTTGAATCTTTTATGGGTCTATTTCTGCACTAGCAGCTGAGGCTGGGGCTGGAGGGCAACAGTGAAATCGTACGACATTAGGGCAAGAAAGGTCCCACCCTTTCTGGCTTGAGTTTTATATCTGTTTAGCTTGTTACACAAGACCGGCATCTTAATGCAGCCCAGCGTGGCATCGATCACATCTCCAGTGTGAAAAAAATCAATTGAAGAAAACTGATTGGCTGAAAATTCCAAATTCTGCCTAATGGGAAAATGTGCGTTCTGGTTACAATATCAATTATACCAATATAATCGACACATTCTACAATTCTGTGACACCCATTATGCAGTGGGCTTGGTACAAAAACAGTGCCAGAGAAAGCTAACTTATGAGATAAAGCTAATTGGCAGGGCCATGCAGATACCAGACCGGGTTTGTGTTTGTAATAATCAAACTCGCTAAACTGTGGGATGGGTGAAAGAGATCAAACTCTTCCTGAACTTCTCCCTAGTCAAAGTTTAAAAGTCATTGTCATGGCAGCACTTAAGGTTGGACACTACCTTGATGTCATGTACCTCTATCCCGGTGTCAGAGCCCAACACTGACCGGGCGATTGGGCAGCTGTCTGGGATGCTAAATCCAGCACGTTATTAAACAGACAGTGCAGTCCAGATCCTCACGTAATTAGTGGCCAAATGGCCGGCATTTGTCACCCAGGGTGCTGTGCGTATTATGTGGTTCAACAGGGCCGTAATAGCAGTGCTAATGGCCTCTTATATTTATCCAGAAGGACTGTCAATTCACTGTCAGCAGATGAATGAAATGCAGCCAACACCATATGTGATCAATGGTGGATGAAGGATGCTGTCCATACTGGAGATGCACTAGACAACCTTTCAGCGGGATCACACTGAAATGATGGCCCACCATCTGAAGTTGGATGGATGGATGGATTGATGGATGATGATGGACCACAGTAGTGATTAACATCAACCAGTGAATGTGTCATTTGTATTGGGATGGATAGGTTGGGTTTCCTGTTTCTGAAAACTGACTGATTATCCAGTAGATGGTCCTAGTGATCTCAGGAAGTGCACCAGTCAAACCATGCATTCATGTGGGTGCCCCCTGTTGGCAACAAGAAATATCTTAATGTATACACTCACACACACAGTCTGACATTTGCAAACACTGATTAATGCAAACCACTCTTTGACCATGGGAGGAAATCAGGATAAACATGCAACATGCAAGTGACTAAAGTATGATGAGAACAGACAGATAAGTGCACATAAACAGAAAAGCACCTCTTGACATCCTAGGATAACTTCCACATATTAAGCGGCTATGAAAAATATATGAATGTATGAAAACAAAACCAAACAGAAAATATAGATTTCTGAGCAGTGTAGAAATTGAGCCACATTTTTTGTACAACGTATAAGTGCGTAAATCCAGTGACTGTCACACAAACAACATCAACGTGCAACTGGTGGCACGTGAGAAATGTCTCTGGTGGCTTTTGGCGGGTATGACGGGGAGTGCTGGCAGTGTCACCGCGAGTCATCCGTCAGGACGTCTTCGCAGAGATTAGCTGTCACGTTAGACGACACCCCTGTCAACGACCCAACGATGGCGACATGTTATGATCAGACGCCGCGACAGCACTGCAGGCAAATGCCACGGACGCCTATCAAGATGGTCATGGACAGTGCAAGTTTTAACAGACTGGGTAATTATTATAGATCTGCGAGCCACAGTGTGTATGTTCTGAGTTGAGAAGAATCGATAAAACGGTTCTCTGAAGAAAAAAGGCTAATGGGGCGTTTTACTTAATATTAGCGGAAATGTCTCTCACGTGTTAACAGTGTGACAAAGGCTGTCTGAAAATAGCGTGGCAATTAGGCGCCTTTATTTCTGAAAACAAGTCGCAGCTCACAGCTGCTCGTCAAGCTAACATGAAACGGATCGTCCCAATTCTTAAATAAACCTTAATCGTGAGTTAGCGTATTGTTTTTATTGCTTAATTTTATTTCATATGAATAAATAATTAGAATGAATTCCTTTGCCAGAAAAATGTAACTGCTGACAAACATAATTGCCATCTTAGCTAGCTACTGTTTAACTGTTTAATTTAACTACCTATTAATGGTTAACATTACTGGGTGTAGTTTTTTTTTTTAATGGCTCTTATCAATAGCAAATCTACTGAAAATCGGGATATCATCCTTCCCCGAGCAAGACTCACCGTTCGCATGGTCAGGGGAGGTCAATTTTATGGTCTGGGGAAATCGCATTAGTTTGCTCTGTCATATTTGTCATGGTAAGGAAATCCAGGTACATCTGTCACAGGTGTTACGTAGAGGGAGAAATGGTGTGATTCTGAATAGGCCAATCGGCATCCAGAATCAGAACTATCGGTTTCATACTCAGAGATTTCAGAGTACCAGCCGCATGGGTGTAAATTACGGGGGTATGGGGGGGTTGTAACCCACTCAATAAATCGAAACCAGATACTACAACCCCCCCAATAATCTTGTTTCCTCCGGAATGGGTGGAGACCTCAACCCAATGTTCCAGCCAAAGTTAAGCCCTTGACCAGCCAACATGCTCTGACCATACATTTATATGGAGCTTTTAAAGTAATGTGGTGAAATTAACAAAGATTCATCAACTATTACGGGATGTTTTTATTGCACCATTTTTGCACTTTCTAAACATTTATCTGAAAACCAAAGGTACCAATTTTACCCTACTGACAGTTTTCAGTCTGTTCTCTAATTATGCCAGCAGAGCTAGTGAGGCCGTGACTCGTAACTTGTTCACATCTCACAAGGGGCTGTCCTGTTGTGCCTTTGTATAAATCCCAAATTGCTTTGATATTATGATCAAATCAAATATAAAGCAAATGGCAGGTTATATCTCATAATGCAGAACACATACTTAGTGTGCCATAAAGTATCATGTTAATCATCCAAAAATGACTTCAACAGTAAGTAGGAATAATAAGTATGACTAGAACAATGTCTCTGATGATACATTCTGCCAAAACCTTGTTAAGCAAGTACATTTGTTTAGCACAGGCTTTTGTCCAAAACAACATATGAGCTGTGAAAACCTAGGGTCCAAGCACAGCATCCTGCAGCCCCAGAGCAGCTGTTGTCAAGGGCCTTGCTCTCAACATTGATCTTATAACTCTGCTGGCCCCAGGATTCAAACCAATAACATTCTAAGCACAGGCACAAATCCAAAACCATGACAGCTACACAGCACCTGTAGTGAATTACTGTTATAATGGTTGTGTCAAGTGAATGGACTGTAAGGAATATAATTCATTCACAGCAGAGTGTGACACATTTACTGCTATCTTACTAGTGGCAGTAAAATTGCATATTATCTGAGTTTATCCATAAAAATATAGTGTCCAGAGTTTCAATACCAACCTGTTTATGTGGAATAATCCCTTTTGTTTAAAATATGCATGCTCAGTTTCATACACTACAAGGGGCAAAACCATTGGCACTCGTCCTCAAGGGCCCGATCGTTGGGGGCCCTTGCCTCGCTGTTGCTCTTAAAAATAGTACTTGTACATGTTTCGGCCCAGCACAAACGACTCCTGAGGGATGCTGACGGCATTTCAAAGGAGCCCGGGGGCCACCGCTCAGAAAGTCCTGTGACAAATGACCAAAAGGGGCGACCTCGACAGCCAGCCGCCCCCTGCTGGATAATTCTGGCCCTCGGAGCAGCAGCGGGGTGAAGGCCTTCTGTTCCGCACAAAATCGATACCCTTCTTATCTGCCGCTCCATACTTTATGGGACCCTAATCATTTTCCAGGCCTGTTGCACAATGTATTGCCATGTAAACCCTCCTGAATGGGATGCCTCCAGCTGCGAGATTAAACCAGCTAACATTTCAATTTGCGGTGCAGCCAGGCTGTATGATCTCAAGCCCACAGCCCCCCCCCCTATATTTGTTTTGGTTCTGCTGCATCCCATTCTATGAAATATGAGGTGCCAGCAGGGGAAAGCGCCTTCGTTCGGAGGTGAAGGAGTTTTTGGGGCAATCTGTCTTTCCAGTGTTATCTCCAGTTTCATGGGCTTTGACAGAGCGTGCCATTCTTTTCAAAGCCAGGGGGGCAGATTTTATAACCAACATGGGAAAAAAAAGATGATACGTATTTCATCTTTTCCCATAATGCATCTCTGTCATTGTTGTTTTTAAAACAAGCCTCTCCGGTTCAGGGCCACCATCTCAGCTACGGGATCTGTGAGCTGTGTATGTTCTGCCCGGGATCAGTAAATGACTCTCCTCCTTCCCACAGCCTGATAAAATCTGGCCTCTACTGGGACGTGCCCTTCTTTCCCCCCGTCTTGTTTTCCGATCTTGAGCACACACTGTTTTTCTCTGCTCTCTAATCTGCCGTTTTAAAACAAAATCCAATCCCTCCCCACCCCACCAACTGTGTGAGAAGCCAAGTTTTCTGAAGTCAGGCCAGGGTGCCAGTTGCCATTTCCTGTGTATTAATTACCGTTTAACGCAACATCCTGAGATTAATTGGAATGCCTTTTTTGGACCAGTGTGAGGTGGAGTGAGTTTCCTTATCAAGGTTGGCTGTCTGAACTCCAACTCCGAGTCTTTCATAGCTTCATTGAATATGAAGCTGTACGACACCGGTTTTTCATTTTAACAAATGTCCAGTTATATTGTTCTATTCTATTACTGTCCCATTAGTGAATTTGTGCTTTCAATGGATTCCATTGATCACAGTAAACTACACTTGGCTAGATATTAATGAAAACACAATTATTCCACTCCAAGCGCCAGCCCTGTGCCAAAACAAAGACCTATTAAGACGATGACATTCTCTGCTTTTCGTTGCATTTATCTTAATTTTTTCCCCCCGCAGAGCCTGTTGGACAGAGTAAGTTGGGTTATGAGTGATTAACTGATGAGCAAAAGATTTACAGGGTGCAGGACTTAAGTGCGCTGCGTGTTGGGGGCGGGGCGTGAGAAGCTGGTATACACGGACTGTGCTGACTGGGTGTTCAGAACTCATAAAAGTGAGGAATGCTTTTACAAGCTGGTGCTGGAACGCCGTAGCGCTACTCGGTCCCACTTTCAGGGGATGCCATTACCCTGAAAAATGTGCCAGGTGTGCATCTGTATATGCAGCTGTGTCACACCGCAGGGCTGGGGAAAGGTACCATGCATTAATTGCGATGGATGAATAGTGTGGAGTTTATATTGCTGCTGGGCACCTAGAAGTCCATCGTAAGCATGATGTACAGTTACTGTGCCCTACTGAGCGTGGACCACAGCAGAACCTCATACCACCTCCCCAACCTAGTGACCCAGGGGGCACTCTTTCCCAACTCTCCATCTCTTTAGAGGTGAAGATCAACAGCAAATGTTTACCACCACTCAAACCACACATTAGGGGGCAGCGTGTGGCTCAACAAGCTGTGCGATTGGAAGGCTGTCAGTTTGAGCCCGGCTTTTTGCAGAAGAGTCACATCTGCGGGCCCTTGAGCGAGGCCCTTAACCCCCAGGTCCATGGATGTTGCTGCAGGCGGCTGCCCTTCACTGCCAAGCTTGTTCTCACCTAAATATGTGCCTGTGTCATGAAGAGAAAGATGGCTAGGCAAATGCGAATTTCCCCTTAGGGAAAAAAGTGACATTATTATTAATATTTGCATGGGGCCACCGAGGCTTGGGTGCCCCCTGTTGGGCAGAAACAGTCACTACACCAGGGGGCTGAGGGCTTTGAAATGACGTTTTGAGTGAGGCCCCCAGGAACAACAAACCCAGCCCTGGTGGACATACACACATAATGCAAGAAGGAATATATTTACCACCCAGCGGGACCATGGGTGACATGGGAGGGGGTGGGGGGCCCTTTTGAAATGCTGAGGCCCAGCACAGATGGAGGCTTGGCAGGCAGTAGTGGTCCCTATCCTGTTGGGGGTGCTGATCAATCACATATTCCTCCGTGGGTCATACTAATCGGCCATTACAGTGAGCTTGGGGAATATTGTGGGTGTTTTATACAACTCAGAATAAAGATGCCACTCAAGGCCAGAGGGAGATCCCACTCAGGGAGCGGGGGGGGACGCTGTCCACATTTGTGGATTCAATAACGACGTTAAGTACCTGGGCAATGCATGAAGTTTAACAGGCCCTGTACTATAGAGTTAATCAGGATTAAAGCTGCGCTGTTTTGAGCTGACCTTGGTGTTTATTATACCCTTCCCAGGTGTACAGCTACTGACATACCGACTGTACAAGCTTCGCTGCACACTAACCCTTAGCTTGTTTTTGTTAAAGCTCTAACATGCTGTGACTGAAAGGAATCATGTTCTGACACGTGCATGCCTCTGCATTTCTGTGGCAGGAACACAAACAAATAAACAAACACGTTTTAAATGGGAGAACGGGAAATGTAAACAAGGGAAACTCGCTCGAGAAAAGATGCAGCACCGAGCACAAAAGCTCCACTGAATGACGGTTCCCTGCATTTTGTGAGAACGGACCCTCATCCAGCAAACTACCTCCTAAATCCACTGCACAGCAAATTACAGACGCAGCCATTGGCTGAGGAGTGTACAAATACTGGCCGGATCTTCCAATTACTGCAGTGTAAAAACACAGGCGGGAGTCCTGGCTGCAGTGTGGAATATCACAGGAGCAGTTCATTAATGGCTAATTAATAGCCCGCTGGTTAGCATGTCTACATCCTGAGATAAAGTATATCACATTCAATTAATCCTTCCTAGTGCGATTGCACAAACAAGTAACCCCACTTCATTATTATTCACTCTTCACCTATTCTGTGTACATAGATCACCATCTGACACCCGAGTCATACTAATGGAATATCGATGAGCTCTGCTTCCTCAAGAGATGTGCGACTAATTGTGTTTGTGTGAGTCACGCCTCGCGTCCGGAACTTTCCGTCATCACATACTTGCCATCATTTCGACGGCGGCACCATATTGAATCTACCCAGGAGCGGTCGCCTTGCCAGCACAGCGGAGGTGGGAAATCACCCAGGAAGACTCGAAGAA
>JABFEB020000104.1:15703199-15714931 GCA_019775895.2 Stomatorhinus ivindoensis | reverse complement strand
CCCCCCCCCTCATCCTGATGGGGATGCGACAATTACAACCAATAATTATCCCCGTTGTATTTTTCTATTAAAAAAAAATAACAGCCCCTTGTAATACTTTGGCTGCCTCATATAAAACACTCATGTCTCTCTGCCCCTATAAACCAGATGAATTGAATGAAATACATTAAGGGCCCCCAAAGGCAGCTGCTAATGTTGCCGTGATATACAGTGCTCAGCTCCGCCATATGGTGCTGCCGCTGGAGCCTTGGAGTGCAGATTAAGTCTGGGACCAAAGTAATTGTTTCCTTAATAGTGTGTGACAGTGGAGAAATGTTCTACACAATCACTGATAAAATATGTAAAGCGTTGCTGCGATGAGGTAAGCACTGCACCACTGGGATAAATAGATTCTCCAGGTGCTGCTGTGTCGTTATAAAGTATTTCTATTACAGCCGTAATCTTTTACCGTGACTAAATTCAGCCGGGCCGTTCTTTAGATGTCAGACCCTGCGAGCGTGTTCTCTCTCTATCCCAAAACAACAAAGATAAAAATTTCATTCCACACGATATATCTGCCACTTTGAAAAACGTGCCCTGTGGCGTGTCCCCCCCCCCCCCTCCCCCGAGGTCTGTAAAATCAGACAGAAACCGAAACACTTCTCCTCCATCTGAGACAAATGGTGACTTACAGAGGTAGGCCAATGCAAAGGGAGGGCAGGGGAGAATGCGCCTGTAGGAGTGCGCCGTGTGACCTGATGCTCTTCGGAGAACCGTAGTCACCAGGCATTAGAATGCGTTGTTTTTTTTTTATATATATATATATATATATAAATGAATGTGTTGAAAAGCCCAAGGCTAAGATTCTATTGTATTGCAGGCTTTGTTTTGACAAAAATAGGAAATACAGGAATCGTCTTTAAAGAAATTTCAGATAAAATGACAATACAGGGTATACACTTCTGGTACAAGCACTGAGATTTTGTTAGGAAAATAAGACATAAATAAATAAATAAATAAATACATAAATACATAAATACATAAATAGATAAATAAATAAGCAGATATTTCTTGAGTATATCTGTTCAGGGTACTGTTGTCCAGAACTCCCAACCCAGCACAAGGCAGATATTACCCACATACTGTACCCGCTCTGACAGACAAATCAACAGGAATCATCCTGGGCAGACTTGTCAGCCATTGACGGGACTGTTCTTACTCATTGCCCCCAATTACCCCCCACCCCGCCCACCCCCCGCTCTCTAAGACTACGCGGGATCAGAATGATTAGATGAAGCGCTGCCACAGCGACAGCGGCTGCGACCGCCACCGCTCTCACTGCCCTTGTCACCGCCGTGTCACCCTTATTCAACCGCCGAGTTGAGTCACTTAGTGGGTAAAACTGCAGAGCGGAGAAAAAAGGTAAATGTCGAATAGCTGTCAAGCTAGGGAATCTAATTCCATAACTCTCAAGCCAAGCGACCAGACTGTGCAACAAACATCTTCAAGGATAAATGCATTCGGAACTAGAATTTATTTAGCGCCCTATTCATTCTTATCATGTAAATTAAATCACTATCCAGTCTTGATAAAAAGGTACTAATTATTTACAGCATGGTGCCATATTTCACATCATGGGTTTAAACCTTAATTCAGAAGGATTTTTCATGCTCTGTCTATCAGTCATGCCAGGGATGTGCAGTACTTGTGAAACGTATTTAAGATACTTATTTCAAATACAAAATTTGTGTTTGACTGTATAGATTTTTCATTTTAATTTAATACATCTTCATTTCTTTTTAACATTTTAGTGAATGGTCATTAGAGCAAATAGCTGATAACTTGTGTTGAACCAAAAGACACAGACAGTTAGCGTTGAACTCTACTCAGGCCTGTTTGTGTTAAAGGTTTTTAGGATGCTGTTGAGTGAAGTCCTTAAATTCTCATTTTTCATTTAAAATTTTGTTTTGAGTTATTTGCATTTGTAATGCAAAAAAGGGAATGAGGTTTGTCAATTAAATTACAAAAAAGGCAAATCTTTCGATTGAGTTACCACGTAATTAGCTGAGATTCACTTAAAGGACTTCAGAATATTTGATCGTTTGTTTGGTTTCACATTTTTAATGTGTTTTGTTAAGCAATAATGTTGCTTTTATGTTTGGCCAATTCAGTCAGTGGGCTAGCAAAGGAACAAGGTAGATACAGAATACAAGTATGGGGAATGTATTTTTAGCATAAAAAATACTGTAGCTTATGTTGATACTTTGTTTGGTGGCTGTATCTTTTAGATTATTTTGATACACTTACAAATATTTGTATTAAAATACATTTTGATGTATTTTTCCCCATCTCTGCCCTTTTGGCAGAAGGCCCTGCAGCACAGAGTTCATATTTAACAGGAAGTGGGTCTGTTTTGATCTGGAACGGGAATGCAGAAAATGTTATAGTGATCAGGACGGTGTCGCTCTCGGCAGAGCACTAGCGGTGTTAAAGTACCTGGTTCCGAGTTGCGGTCGACCCGTCTTTTACGCACTTGGCGGCCGGAGCACAACTGGAGAAGCTCTTTAGATGAAGCTTTCCAGGGGTGGCTATGAATTATGTAGTAAGGAGGGGCATAACATTTCATTGAGATGCCCGATTAGCCGACAGACTTGTCAAACGGCTTGGCTAGCTGGCCGGTTATAAAGCATATATAATTAAGTACTGTTGGTATGACAGATCCTCAGCCGTACGTTCTCATAGCGCATAGATTTTGCCCAAACGAGCTGCTTCCCTCTTAACCAGCAACATCGTCTACTTTCCTTCAGTGTAGGCCAGTGTTTCCCAATCTGGTCCTTGGGGACCTACAGACAGTCAATGTTTTTGCTCCCTTCCAAGCGCCCAGGGAGGGTGCAAAAATGTGAACTGTCTGGCAGGGAGCTGGGAAGAAACAAAAACATGGTCCTGTGGGTCACCGAGGACCGGATCAGGCAACACTGGCGTACTGTATGGAAGCGAGTCTCTTCTGCCTGTCAGTCATAGTGAAGCAGGAGCTGCCATGGCGTACTGTATGGAAGCGAGTCTCATCTGTCTGTCAGTCATAGTGAGGCAGGAGCTGCCATGGCGTACTGTATGGAAGCGAGTCTCTTCTGCCTGTCAGTCATAGTGAAGCAGGAGCTGCCATGGCGTACTGTATGGAAGCGAGTCTCTTCTGCCTGTCAGTCATAGTGAAGCAGGAGCTGCCATGGCGTACTGTATGGAAGCGAGTCTCATCTGCCTGTCAGTCATAGTGAAGCAGGAGCTGCCAATGAACACCTTTATCTGAGAAGGATCCACAGCATTTTTTTTAACTCTGCCCCTTTATTTCTGCTCAGCCATCACTCTAGGCATATTGTTAAGCCAGAGAGAAAACAGTAACTAAACAGCGTGGTTGCCATGGGAAATCCACAGTGCAATTTACAAATGCCACTCAAATTAAGTAGAACCCGCATTAGCCTGGCCTTAAAAATACCCCAGGAAGCCAAAATGACACACAGCAGATTGGATCTCTCCCTCAGTGTGCACCGAAACCTGGGCTTAATCTCATTCGGAGCCCACAGGAGGCACACAACAAATAATTAAAGCTGCCGTCATTTAGATGGAAATCCTACGCAGCTACTGAAGCCGTCCTTTTCATTTAAATCGTGTATAAAAGTGAACCTCTGACATATCAACAAGGCCGGAATTGCTTCAGTAGATGTAGAATTATTATTATTCCTAGATGTCAGAATAACAATATTAATAACATCATTCCACAGTACATTAAACACAGGGCACATTGTACGACTGCTTTTGAAAAGTTACAAGTACATTTCTGTTAAATCTCAATTTTTGACTAGGTCATTCCCAGCCTGCAAATGCTGCAGCACATGTGCTTTGAAGATCTTGACAGCATGAACTGCATGAACTGCACAGTATGACAGGAAGCAAGGTATGAGGCTCATATTAAGCACATTACAGGGAGTCGGAAGACAAGCGAAGGGGTGACAGACAGGATAACAGTAAAAGCTGCAGGGGGGCGCTGAGCAAAACCATTCAGCATTTTCCCAAGAATGGCAATAACGGGATCAGCCCCCACTAAATCATCCTAATGGTAAACAAACCAGATTAAGAAGTTTGTATGTCTCTGGACCGAGAGAAGGGAATCATCTCCCAGAATTCTTTGGGGGAAAGTTACCCTAAGGCTGGGGATGTTCAACATTCTAGAAGGTGTGCCACAAATGAGCCAAAAATCCCAGGACAACCTGACCTCAAGGTTTCAGGGTGGAGGATCTCACCCTTGGAGATGGAGGCTGAGCCGCCGTCAGCCCACCACAAAACCCGCACACCGGCACTTACCAGCATATAAGCCAGGTGAATACAACTGACCGGATCCAGGCTGCTGCCAGACACAGAGCACCGCTCCGATGGACTGCATACGCCAGCACATTCGAAGGGGGTGCCTTTAGAAACCGCCCGGCAGACTCTGCACCGGCGCTGATTGATTCTACAAGTCGCAGAAAAGGAAATTATAGGTATACAATCCTATCTAGACCCCGGCAAACCGGTTACTGGGCACAGAGAAAGTCCAGCAGGCAGCATTGTGACTGAGGCAGACATGGTATCCAGCATGTGAGAGGGAGAGGGGGCGTACGGTGCCAGTCCAAGCTCGTGTGGAGTCCTTCCAAGCTTCACTACCCAATTTCTCGGACAATGCATGCCATGGTTCTTAAATTGGTGCCCACTCAGAAAATGGCGCCCTAGGCAGCTGCCTATGCTGCCTAATGAGGCTCTCACATATGACTCGGAGACACGTGTATGTGCGCTTCTAGGCCCCAGACTTCTGTTTGGGTAATATTCGGCACGGGTACGGCGTCCAAACGGAAGCTCGCCCCTGCTTAGACTGGACCTAGTTTTCCAGCCATTCACGCCTGGCAACACCCCCGCTGATCACACGTGCCAACACATTTCTGCAGATAATTAGCCGCCAAGCGTGAGACGGTATGATAACTTCAGTGCCCCTGGGAAAGGCTCACTCCGCATCCCTAGTTCGGCTGATTCACAGGCATGATGTCAACGCTAAGGAGCTAGTTGGTTCCAGGGACGCAATGTGGCAGCCACTCCAGGCTGCAGTGGAAGAATAGCAGCGGGGCATCTACTGGCTGGTGTTAGTGTCGGGTAAAAGGCATTAGGACATAGCTAAGAGCCTGCAAGAATACCCCAGGACCAATCAGGCCAGATCTGAAAGAAAACAGAACAAAATATGTTTGATCGGGTTGCGCGGTAATAGCCTCCGTATGCTCACATGCTCCTCGCTGGGGCTGAGCGAACGGTGAGCGGAGATGAATCTCCACCGCAGGACCTGGCTCCAAGCTGCCCAGTACGGACGCATGTTTAAATCCTCACACGGTCTCCCCGCAGCTAATGAACACATAGCCTGTTTGCGCTCAAATCCCACGGTCCGCCAGAAGCACGTAGAATAGATAAACAACTGCTGCGTAAGAACGCACACTCGCTCCTGGTACACCTTCGACTAGCTGCACATCTCGTTTAGGCTTTCCAGAACAGCCGGAAAATTTTAAACCTCTTAGATGGCACTCGCTAACAGCATGCTAATGGGTCTTTGAGCAAGAGCCCATCCAGACGTGCCTGACAGCATCGCAGACTCTCTGCTGGCAGGGCGCACGAGTCATCCAACCCTTACGGGAACACGGGCATCTCCCCCGGCAAGACACAGTTTGAGGGTCTTGAATTATAGGAATGAAGGGAACAATTTTCCCGGGGCTCAGATATATGTACCTACTTCATTTGATTGTAGTGCCTCTCATGGTCATAGTATCAGAGCTCTATAATAAATATCTTTAAAAGCTGAAATTGAAAAGATTATAGCACCATATAAACATCAAGAGGCCTCTCATTTAGTGACAGCTGTTTTTTTTTCATGCTTAACACATGCAGTATGTATTCATAACTAACAACTGCTGTCTATGTGTAACTGGTGTTTTTTTCCCCACTCTAAAAATGCATGATACCTATGCTCTGTGAACCCAGTTAAAATCACATAAATCATGTTGCTATGTTGTATACTTTTAGTGTTTATTTTAAAATGATATGTAACAGATATCGGCAACATGGGTTGGAATTCCTTGTCTGTAATATCGCACATTACCCAGAGTGATATGTTTGTGTCCTGAGACGGACTGCCCTCCTGTCCAGAGTGCATCACTGTGTCCCCTCCCACACATATGCAGTCATTTCTGTTGTCCAGCAGGGGTTGAACCACCTGAAGACGTTAAATCGGTCGACTCTCCCTCCGATGTTTCTGTGCTGCATAAACCTCATGGAGGCACGCGAGTCTGCCGGCTAATCTACCTGCGTTTCATTTTCACATCCTGTTTGCAACTTAAGCACTAAATATTAGATTCATGGCAAATTTCAAGTACAAAATAAAGAAACATGTTGAAATACAATCCAAAGCACAAACTGAATGAATAATCTAACTACTTTCTCTGAAGAACACTGCTTTAATTTTTATAAACAATGCATGCATTATATTCCGCTAAAAGTGACTTAGACACAAGTTTCTCCAGTGAGTAATCACTGATTGTCAGATTAATCTGGGCAGTTAAGACAGATGTGTTTTAATAATGTAATACTTACATGAGCATCATATATCTTATTGGGTGTGAGTCCAGAAACAGTTTCAATAATAAATACACGTATTTTAATCCACATTTTGAATTCTGTAGTTGGTGTGTGATTTATGATTCAGTTATGCAGATAAATGTGTACACAGTGATTTAAAACTCTGTGGTGTTTCTCTTTCATTTTCTGCAAGGTGTTTGAACCGGCATGTGACATCCCACACACGTAAAACACCCAAACGGAGAAATGCAGCCATGGCTAAATGTCACAGCTGACTGCACTGTCTAGGGCCCTGTCCTTGGGAGGACATGCGCTCCAGCACGAGCAGCCCGGAACCCTGAGCATGACTTTAATCAGACCTGCTACATCAGCTGTCCTCCGCACACAGCAGGGGTCCCATGGTGACACCCGCTGATGGGACTACGACAAGTGGCGAGGGACACCACCAAGCACCAAACTCCATCACTGCATCCAGTGACAACAATCAATGATCCTTGATAGCCCTGCCCCCACCACCCAAGAGCCAGGAAGGGGTGAAAGCAGTATGTGCTTCTCTGTGCCTGGTTCGCGTCAACATCGCAATGTTACGTAAGAAAATACTGCCCAGGATACCTCCCAGTCACAGCAAGCCCCACCCCAGCACCGCAGGGCTAAAACACCCCCGAGAAAAAGTAGGGAACACGTGAAGGTGATCAGAGTGACAGGAACATCCCCCGTGGGAATGTGATTATGGTTTCCAGCCTTCTCCACGGGCTGTGTCAGATCTGTTATGGTTAGTGCCGCCTTTGAGGGCTACAGAAAACGGCAAAACAAAGAGTGCTGGGGTGGGGTTGGGGGTGGGGGGGGGGGGGGATGGCAAGACGAAACAAACCCAGGAGCTCAGGCACCTGCCAGGCAGAACAATACTGCCCCCAGGTGGACAAACTGTGAAAAATGACATCTCAGCCAGCACTCTGAACAAGAGCCACTGAATTCTGCTCTTACAGCAGAACGGGTCACGTCGCATGCGAAACCTCCGCGGGAATCTGAACTCTAGCGGGGGATCTGATATCTGCCATCGTCCTACGCGTTGGCCTAGCGTGACCCCTACTGCGCTACTTTGAAACGCCACGGGAAAAATCGAGTACGCAGGATTAATTTGATATTTTTTCTTATAGCAGCTTTTTGACCCCAGCATTCACACGTTCCCGAGTGCTTATTGAGGCGAAACGGACAGTCGAGCGTGACCAGCCCACCGTCTCAGGCAAATAAAAGAACAGTTTGTGCTCCATAATCTCCTGCGAAGATGGCGTTCGTTAACCTGAACCTTCAGTCACATATTTAACCCAGGGTTCCCTGTTTTACTCAAAGTCCTATGGGATACGCTGCGCCTGGATACACTGGGATATGGTTGCCAGGGACAAAACACCCACAGAGGCGATTGCCCATCGGGAGAACATCTGTTTCCTCACTACCTGTCTGCTAGGGGCTACCATCTTTCTGTTTTAACAACCCCCAGTGCGAGTTTGTGGTTTGAAGGGGGAGGGAGGTGAGTGCCGCCTCCACAGCAATCTACCATCACGCTGTGAAAACTGCGACCCTGCTGCATGAACCCAGGCTTGTAGAAAAAGCCACTTCATCACCTGTCATTCAAATCGTTTCAACAGCCTTTTAGGGAAGATTTTTCTGGTAATTTAAAAAAAGAAAGTCGAGGATGAGAGTGATGGCAAGCGCGCCGCTGGCAAGTGGCGGCCGGGAGCGGGCCGCGATCTCCCACAGGCATATCGCAAAAACATTCATCTTTTCACACTACAGGAAGACGGCGGCGGCCCGCGGACGACAAATTGCCTTGTTGTTGTGAGCCGAGCGTTGGGTCTGTCAGCAGAATAAATGATGTAAAAATATACAACTGTCTCCTGCAAAAAAGGCCAGTCTGACGAGGCTGTGAAAGATGTGGAACTCGCACTCAGAGGTTATCTGCCGGCAGTTTGGGCAGTACTGCTTCCCTGCCTGTCACTGCTGCATGTGTCTAATGGCCGTGCCACATGTGAACGAGGGTCATTTGTTCAGCAGAGAATGTGGGATTTCTGAGCACGGGGGGCACCAGGGACCGCTTACAGATGAGCCCCTCCACCCCCACCCCATTTATAAAGAGAAGGCCTGTGATGATCTTTAGCACTACGCATGCAGCTGTGACCTTTTCGCTGCTGCCGCGCTGCTGCCTTTCTGAAAAGGGCATTAGAAATAGTGGCACGCTTCCCAGGCCACAGGAAGAGCCAGAATGTGCAAACGTGCAATTTAAGTGCAAATAGATCCCAAAGTCGGTGAGAGTTAACATCACTGGTGCCGCGACATTTCCGTGGGCCCCGGCACAAAAGTCAGCTGAACACGGTCCCTAAGCCTCACTCGATGCACGTTAATCGCGGACACCACTCATGCATTCCTTGCGTTTCGCGTCCCGTTTGTTTTCTCCAGCACGTACTGCACGCTGGACGCTGCATGAATCAGTGGAGAAACATGTTCCTCTGTAACTGTGAAATGCACCCTTTTCCCGTTCTGTGGGCCACTGTGGATTTGTTACTGCACAATCACCAGGGTAATCAGCATAAATCACAAATGTTGAGCTTAGTTCAAATCCACAAAACCCAATTATCTACATCTTTAGCAGAAATTACAGCATCTTAACTTATCCACAAGTCAATTGCCTTCATCAAGCTCTTATTTTTGCAGTTTCCTGCAAATGTAGTAAAGATTGTTTTGCAATTCACTATTGTTTTATCTTTTACCTTCCTGTATCCCAAACCCTTTTTGTGCATGTTGGGCAGCCCGCTCACAGTCGTACGGTTTCCCTCATCATTTATGAGAACATGACTGAGAGCCTCCAATATTAATAACAAATAGAAGTCAGCATGGTGATATGGTACAAGGCCTGGATCTGTACCAGATTAATTTTGAATAACGCATTCAATATTACTGTCAATATTGTAAACTTAGAAATTATTCTACTGATAAAAATAAAAACGTACTTTACAGCAAAACTTGGTAGATGCATGTGTTTCTTAAGACTCCACTGTGAAATGTAAATGGCTTGACTTACTGTAATATATTTTCCTGTATGTCGTTAGTAACCATGGAAACATCTCATGTATCATGTTTCACACCCCACAAATCATTTAACCCATTCTCACAATAACACACATTATTAACTGCAGAAAATACTAGATAAATACACTACAAACACATTGTCATACTGTGATTCTTCTTCTCAGTTCCACACACAAATTCTAGTTTAAATTCTGCAGGGTTCGAGGCCACTATCCAAAAATTCTGAGGATGACTTTTCTAAGTTAAGCATACATTGTAGCCCAATTAAAGATAAGCTGGTAATTCCATTACACCTGTTCCCCATTTATAACCCAGTTGGCCCTGTAATTATGACCACAGAGATCATGTATAAACTAAATGCAGTCGAGTCACTCCAGGTGAAACCTTTTAGTAAAAACACAAGCCCCATCCTTCGCAGAGACGGGCACCAGGGGCGCGGCTCACCTTGGCCGGGCTGACATGCATGACTGGTATCAGGCTCACTGCTTTTGGCCTGACACCACATCTTGGTTACTGATCTTTCTCCTTCCATTCCTGGGAGGGCAATTTCCAGGGGGGCATAATGACATTAAATTGTCTAATGGGAGGGTCCTGGTTGCCATTACAGGAGGAAGCACATCCTTCCTCTTCCTCCTGGAGCTTTTAAAGCAGACGCAGGACGTGTCCACAGATACTCAGGCCTGTACTATGCCATACTATACTATACTAGACTATACTATACTATACTTTATAATTGCTCAACCCCCCACTATGCTCAAAACAGATGTTATTGGTTTCAGGAGATAGAGTATTTAAATATCACGGTTTAAATGAATTTAGACAAATAGATAAGAACTACTCATGGGGAGAAAAAGCAGAGAAGTTAGAAACAGGAAATCGGCTGCCCTGATGAGAGCGCAATCATCTCCGTTGTCGTTCTGGGGTTGTACCCTGTCGCTAGGTAACAGGAACGGGAGAGCATGTCATATAGCACCTCCCCCCGGGACTCAGAAAATCGTCTTTGGTAGACAAGGAACCGTCATTTATTTGGGTGATGAATCACAAGGAATTAATCCCCCCCCATTCCAGACAAACCCATTCCGGATCCCGCTTCGGATTGAGAGGATGTGAATACCAAAATGGCAGTGGGGGAGGGAGGGGATAATCATCAGCTCCTGTACAGGCTGGGATGTAAATATGTTTCCCGTGCACCGAAGGATTTCCCTCAGGGCACTCAACCCTCTGTTAATCTCTGTTTATTCACTGTCCATTTGCACGGATGAGCGACAATGATCCGACTGGGTGAACTGAGAGCGAACAGACAAAAAGACACACAGCATCTTTCACTGCACTATGTTCGCGATTCCTGAACCCTTGTCTTCTTTTTGTACATCGGTACACAGGAACTCTTACTTGCGCCTTCCAGTCAGTGACATGTGACAGAATTAGACAGCACAGAACAAAACAAAGCCACTCACAAAATATCAAAGCAGACTAGGAACAGCACTCCCCAGATTTCCTCATAGATCCCCGACTCGGAAAATCTAAAAAGGGAATTTCACCCAAATGAGGAGTTGAACCCAATACCTCGACTGGCTTTGGGGGTGATATGTGACAGGATAGAAAATTGGGGGGTGTTCCCACTTAGTCCCTCCCCAGGCCAGCCTTTCTGCTCCTCCGACCCCAGGAACCACGAAGGGCTTAGCAGTGAGGAGTGTCCCATCTGCACGCCGCCCTCCTCACCGCTTCCACCAGGCATCTTCTGTCTCCTAATCCACAGCGACACTCTTGTGTTATCACTGCTGATGCTCCCAGTGGTAACGGGACTGATGCTGGCTGTCAGATGTTATCACGCTCTTCCCTCCCCGAAAGACAGGCTAAGTGCTTCCGAGTGATTTCTATGTCCCCCGCCCCTTGAGGGACGTCATCGTCTTTGGACCTCCACAATTCATTTGTTTTGTTGACAGTAACTTCAGATGTAACTTACAGGCTTTAATGAGTCACACAGACGTGCTTTGCTGTCACAGCTGTCACTTGTCACACGTGGT
>JABFEB020000104.1:15682151-15692514 GCA_019775895.2 Stomatorhinus ivindoensis | reverse complement strand
GTGGGAGTCCCTAGATGGGACTCAGCAGTTTACTATCCACTAAAAATTAAAACCCCTAAAAAGCTAGTTAGAAAATAAACAGCTAGCTTTGCAGTGAGATGTCGCTCACCTTCAAAGCCCCTAAGCTACAACGTTTCATGCATATGAGATGTGGAAAAAATGCTCAGAAATAACCTAGCAGAATGTTTCACAAAGGTGCGGCAGGGGACCTAAAGGATGTGTCTGGGAATGTCCTGTATCACATGTAATGCCAGACATGAGGAGAGAGAATTTCAGGCCTAAAGCTACAAGCAACCAGCCTTCTAGATAAATTTCAGTTTGATCTTTGTGAAATCTGTGAACGGCGGTGGTGTTTAGCGCCACTCGAACCACACAATTGCCCCCTGGGGCCCCCTGCTGGTCACAAACAGTCCCTACACTAAATATTAAATAAACCATTTTATGCACAGCTAGATAGCTAGCTACGATCCACTGATTCTATTTGCTAGCAATTTATTTAGATTTTGAAATATATGGGGTGGGAGAAGCTGGGACCCCTTAGTAGCTTTCTGTAGTGGGGGCCCAGAATCAACACACCCGACCCTAACCAGCGTGGGGCTTTACAGGGTGTGCATTTGCTGAGGTTTACTAGCAGACGACGGCTGGCAGGCTAATTTTCATTCTCGCATTTTATTTCTTTATTTGCCTGCCTGCCCTCTTCACCCAGAGAGACTCACGGGTCGGCGCATTCGAGCGCTATAATCATCAACGCCAGGTTCATGTCCGCAGCGGGTTACGGTAACAAAATGGCAGAGCAATCAGAGCGGGTTAAGCTGCTGACTAAATTAACTGCGGTGTCAGGAATCATCTGGCTCAAACGAGACAGCGGTATGAACGGGGAACAGCCCCCAAGATGCAACTTACTCCCACACTCCGTAATATTTAACAGCCAAAAAGTGCAGCCTTGTCTTTAGCTGTACGGCGAATCATCCCGACGTCAACAGGTGAGTTTCTCAGCCTGGAGCATTGTCGTGTAAAGTGACAGGCAGAGCGACGGACACCTGTCCGCGACATCTTAAACTCATCAGGCGTTTCGCCCTGCTCCCGGGGGACAAGAGGAAGGATGAATAAATGAGCTAATTGACAGACCTGACAGGTTTACAGGTGGCGATTTTTTTCGCTCGTCATTTTAAGTCCAAATGCTCAAAAAACAAGCCATATGGTGGGTAATTTCATTATGACAATATTGTACTATTACGGCTCGTCACGTCGGAGGATACCGAGGGAGCACATTTATTGACAAACAGTGCCACCCTGTGGCCGAAAGGTTTGAATGTCCGGGGCAGCTATGGGATCAGATGGGGAAAACTCATGCGGCTTTAAACTTAAGCTCCACACTCATAACTCATTTAAACCCACCTGCTTTGTTTTAGTCCGCACTTGTGCCGAAGGTATTTAAACAAATCCTCACTCGTGTCCTATTTAGATAATGATCTAAAGCATTAACATATGCGCAAGGGTGGGCTCAGTATCTTATGATATTACGGGTGAATAAACATGAATACAATTAAAGACTGTGGTCCACGTATATTGGTGCGTATCCAAGACCCGCAAGTAAAACGTAAAAGCAAACTGATTACCTATAAACTGGGTATATACGTATGGCATGGTTGCCAACTTTAACCTGCATTAAAAATAATGGGTAGAAGGCTGTCGGATAACTGGCAGAAATCCCCGCCGCTAGCGAGCATGTCACAGCGCGATGGCTGATCGTTGAAACCCTGGACTGCACAACAACAGCATGCAAAGCTGTGCAAGCACATGCTGAGGGAAGGTTTTTTTTTTTTTATCTCCGTGCCACGATGATGAGTGTTGACTGAAAATACGTGCAGATTTGCAGGGCGAATGAGGAATATGCTGTAAATTTTTAAGATATTACATATTATTCTTGTATAAAATGGACTGCCATTCCAAAAGGCGGCAATAAAAACAATTTACGTCCTTGAAATATAAATCACGCCTCAGCAGAGATATAAAATTATAGCCATCGTGTAACAGCTCTCATATAATTGTCTATCAGGAGGTCCAATATAGAGGAATATGGAGACACAATTGTAATTGTAGATTTTTATTAAAATACCGAGAATGTTTTAATGGGGTAGCATCAATAAGGGAAATCATCATGTATTATTAATGCAAATCAGTTGTTTGATTTATTTTCGAATTTGACTTTCATTTTCAACTTCTAGGAATAGTAGTATTCTTTATTCTCTTAGAAAGCAGTCTACAATGCAGTCAAAACCATAATAAAGGCAGCAAATCTACAAACTGGAAGCATCAGGGGATGTTAATATATGATTTTCATAAGAGTTATGACAAAAATAAAATAAAATAAAACAAAATTTTTTTTTAAAGAGTTATGACAAGACACGCCTGTACATTTAATTATAATTTTTTTTACTTTTACAGGGCTGAAAGCTGTGCATGTTGCAGAGAACCAAAAAGGGGTTTATTGGGGTCAAAAACGGGAGCACAGGCAACAAAAGTATTGACTTCAATGACCAGACTGGGCCTGATGAGACAAAAGTAAATACAAGACGAGAGGTAACAAGCAACGGAAGAGGCTCATCAGGACTACATCAGGGAGGAGACAGGAGGGTGATAGGCCGGACATTACAGTTAGCTTACGATTTAAAGGAAAAATGTGTATCAGCTGGAATAAATTATTCTCCACAGGAAAATGCAAAATGATACATTTTTATTGTGAAATAAGCCTATATGTAAGAGGATAATGTGCTGTGAGAATAAAGTCATTCTATTGTATTCTATTCCATTCTAATTCAAATTGCACAGAAAAGTGCTGACAATAGCAGTTACACCATCATTTTTTTCACAAGCCAGATTTGCGTTTTATTCTGTTTCCAATGAGAGCAAACTGTCTAATTTCAGGTGTTAATTCAGAAGCGGTGATTTTTTTTTTTTTTGGAGAATCACCAGGGACAATCGGTTAGTCTGGACACCAGCACATGGCCCAAAATAGCAAAACAAGTTGCAATGGCAAAGCTATTTACAAGACACATCCAAAATGTCAAGTGAAATTATGATCATTCTGTAACATTGATTCGACAGCTTTCAGCAAAATTATATCCATATTATGAGACACATTTAACACCTCATTAACTGTCCATCGCAGTAAACAGATTCAAGCAAGGAGGGATGTTTGCATGCTGACGTAAACTTAAAGGTTTAATGATTTTAATTTGGATTCTAATAACAGCAATTTATTGTGGTCAATGCAGCAGAAATAAATTAAGATCTCGCCACGCAGGGACCATAATTCAAACTGTGAAGAGCATGACAAAAATTAAATGCCCATGCCCACATAATGTCCTGATCATTATTATGTATGTTCGACTCAAAACTATTAGACACCATCCACAATAATGAGATTTGACAATTGTATGGTTAATAAAGAAAAATCTTGACAGTCTTTATTGATATGGCATGGAATTGAATGATTAACAATCTCATTAAAATTAAAAACCTTGAAGTCCAATTACTTGTGAAATAAAATGACCTTCACAACTGAAATTATACACTTTTTTTGTCTGCTTAACTGGCAATGGGGGAAATGACCAGGCTACTCCTTCTTGTTATTATATAGTGCTATATGCTATAGATCCACTGATCCTAGATTATAGACTATAGAAAGCTCATAGGACCTTATAGAAATTAAATGGAGTTTTATCTGCCATTTGTGCAACTACAAAAACAGGTACAATCGAATGTGTTTTTTCACACATCTCATCTTGCCGTCCTCCTTTTAAAAATATACATATATATGGGTGAGAGTGAAGCTTGGGGTGTGAGTGCAGGGTCAGTTGTCCATCCTGCAGCCCTGGACCATTTTCAGGGGGATAAGCGCCTTGCTCAGGCTCCTGTGGAGATGTGGCTATTCTACTGAGCACAGGATTCTAATCGGCAGCCTTCTGAGCACAGAGGCCTAACACCTGAGTCACACCGCAAGCCACTCCCCTCAGTCATACCTCCAGGTCGCACCCCCAAAATACACCCCAGATTTACACCCTAGAGCCACTCCTCCAGGTCACACCCCTGATTTACAACCTAGAGCCACTCTTCCAGGTCACACCCCTAATTTACACCCTAGAGCTACTCCTCTAGGTCACACCCCTGAGTTACACCCAAGAGCCACTCCTCCAGGTCACAACCCATGGACCGAACCCTTCTTCACAAGGCCAGTGACAGGCATCTTCTGACAAATTTAGCATTTCCTGAGTGCTGACTGTCAATTGATGCCAGGTGACTGAACCGAACGATAACAGCTCAGCCAACATGTGTCACTTTGAAAGGTATTGAGAAACCCAAAACAAGCACAAACCTTTGACATGAGGCAAAGAAGGAGGAGAATTTATTTAATTAATCCAGATGGTCCATGAGCCCCTGCTCTGAATAAATCATGAGCTCATTTGCCAACATGACCATGGGATCCTGCAGTTAGCAGGTCCAAGTCCTAGTTTTTATTAAAGCATAAATCACAGACTGCGGCAGAGCGAAAGGCCAGCTTTGGATCTATGTCATCGGGAGTCCTCGACAAGCTGCCCTGAGAAAGCACCCGCTCACATTTATGGACGTGACTCAGTGGACGCTGAACTGGAGGAGGAGGCGAGGGTTAATAACAGGGGGAGACCGTAATGGATTTGAGCTTTGTGGTCCGTTAGAGGACAGGATTCACCAAGACCATTTCCGGAATGCTCAAAGAAGTGAAAAGTACTTAACAACATTAGTACGTCAAAGGCATGAATCAGTGCGTCGATTTTTATCACAGCCAGATTATCTCATCCTTCAGCTTAACAGCTCGGTTTATTATATATTGATTCACATGGATGAACCAACCTTATACTGGCACATTGGAGGGTTCCCATGGTGAATTACGACAGGGAAGCAGCCTCCTTCAACCTGCCCCCCGCCCCCCAGGATTCGCTGCCCCGGCTGACCTGCATGAGAAGGTGAATTGGAAACACATGGATGCATTTTAAAGAACCCCTGGCTGGATTCAGCTGCCTGGGGCCAGACTGCAAACAGAAAGACCCTCAAACTATCCCTTTCATCACAGCAACACCAACCATATGTGAGGAATACAAACAGGCCACCAAGGTCAGGCGGCCAAGGTAAATGGGTAAAATCCATGTCACGACCCCACAAAAGATAATACGTTCCATGCGGTCTCACAGAACCTGAAGAGTTCATGTGAAAACAGGCCAAGGGCCTTAAATATTACATATACAGGCTCATGCATTATGGACAATTACTGTGCACTGCCTGTAGCCAAAGAGTTACTCATTTTTAAGCATTGCTGCAGATATGATCACACAGCTTAAACGGGAACTCGGAATTCCTGACGTGTGTAATCGAATTTCAGATTTCACAGTTAGCATTTGATTGTCCATGGCTAAGTAGAACCACAGAGTCATTTCATCGTTTAAGGTCCTTTCGGGCTGTCGGATATGACACCATGACCCACGGAAGATGTGTTCTAGCGTGGGATGGGTCGTGTCAGTTACACTCTGATGTAGTGCTGGATGCCCTGAGCTGCTACAGGGTCTCAGGCCTCGGATGATGGAACATCTTAGCCATGAAGCAGCCTGACAACATAATGACATCACGCCGGTTATACTAGCGTTCTGTGGATGCCAGACATCCTGTTCACTGTATCCCATTGACATAAATAATAAATGGAGAAAATGAAACAATGTGACCTATTCAGAATGTCCCCCTATTATTTCATGTCTTTATAAGTCACCTCGACGCTCTTTGTCCGTCCCTCGGCAGGGACAGCTTTCAAGACCCCGGCGTTGAGCCATTTTTTTTTTTTAAGAGGCCGCCCTGAAGAATGTATCGATTCCCCCAACAAACTGTAGCCCCCCCCCCCAGGACTGCACATGGTCTGTTTATGAGTGCCTACATTTCCCACACTATCTTGACTCATGCCAAAGCGCTGTTTAATATCATTTCACATTTGGACTCCCAGCTGCAAGCACAGCCAACCAAAACTTAACGCTGGACCTTGATTCTGGAGAACAAGGTTTCACTGCAACCCAAGAGGGGGACAATGATCACAAGTGGGAGAGAGCTTTTTATTCACAGGAGACTGGAATTCCCCTGGCAGAAGCAGACCACACCCAATGTTTAGCCAGCTCTGGGTTGCCCCCTTGTGTCTCATGATTATTAAGCGGGTTTCAGAGCAGAATCAGCTTCCAGGCAGAGACTATTCCAAACTAACATCCTTAAAATGATAGGAGCAGCATGAAGCTCACTAATCTGCCCCTGCTTGGCGTTCTCCAGGACGTTCTGATGAAAGCCCTTCCTAGGCAAATGGACTTTCACTCCATCTGAATTTGGGCACTGTGTGGGGCACACAAAGGGAGGCTGAGAGGTCCCGGCGTTTTCGAGAGCGGCAATTGGACTCCCCCGTCATCCCCGCTCAAGTGCGATCGCCTCTCTATTCACAAGGCAATTGGTGTCACTTGAATCGAGACCCGCTACACCCCTCCCATCTGGAGAATACAAACTCTTAACCCTGAGCCTGGCATCGTCCCGAGTTTGTAAAGCAATTAGAGCCCGGAGGATGCATTTAAATGGGCCCGAATAAGACCGAGCAAGAGCGCGCAAAATCCATGGCGAGGGAGCCGCGGGGCCAGTGGCAGTCAGGATACTGCAATCGGGCCCCTGTCAGCGATAAACAACATGATCCTCAATCCAGAGGCAAGCAGCCACTACCCTAAATATCAAATAAACTCCTTCATTATTTAGAAGATGCAGAAGCAGCACCCAAGCTGACTTTTAATGGGGACCTGGAAACAACAAACACACCCACCCAGGATCAAGTTTGGACCAATTCCTAGAGTGGGACCCATCTGTCCACGTGATCAGTCGCAGGACAAATAAAGCACTCACGCCGCCAAGATAAAGACCCCATATGACTGCGGACCGCGTAGTAATTTGGGCAGATGCTGGGGATGACGCTAATTTCGTAAGTAGACTAGAAAGGACAAAAGCCTGATGATGTGATTCAGGTGGCAACTGTCTTACTGTCCCAACACCTTGGGGACAAGGGGACGTGACGTCCCGGGGCACACGGAGGACCCAGCAGGCCGACACGCTGGCGCTTTCGGATCAGCTGGCAGGACGTCAGCGCTGATGGGGAGGATGCCGGAGGTGCACTGGCGGCCCTCCATAACCCACAGCTTGAGTACTGGAGTACAATACAGGAAAAAGTGGGTCATTCCCCCCTCCCCCCAGCCCAGTCCAGCAGCAGCTGCATGGACGCTATGCGAAGTCTGGCAGGCTGCCAGGCCCTCGTACCTGAGGCACAGAAGCACAGCGGAGATCGGGGGGGGACATTGTAACTGACAGTAAGATGGGGTGGTGGATTATGGGCAGTCTAGCGAGGGGAGGGAGCTGTGAAGGTGGGGGCTGCTTATTATAGAAGCGTCAGACCGGAGAGATTTCAGCAAAAGTCTTTTCTGCCCAAAGGTGCTAAATGAAAAGATTCACAAATTGAAACTGGTCCCACACCATTGCTGCCCTTTAACATTTAAATATAGGCTGTTCGCCGCTAAAGGAAAGGTCGAATTTACTATTACTTTTACTCGGTTCTGAGTAATCACTCTGTTATCCTCAATAATGGAGTGACATAATAAAATATTCCCATAAAGCTGTATCTGATACACTCACAGTTTTAGAGATGGGATCCTCAATGTCTAGATTAATAAGATTGAAAGATCACGGGGGACATTAATATTCCTAAATAAATAATGAGCTCGTATTCTGGCATTTAAGTAATAATAAATAAACACTCAATGCTTTCATCTCTCATGAAGCGGTTTAAAAGCAACGAATCAAAGAGTTGTGCAATCTGAAAAGAGTAACTTGGATTATTAACCTTTGAATGTTATTAAACGGAAATATTGACCTTTAACACTGCTTTGTTTAAACACGTATTTCTTTTAATCATAAAAGCAAACGAAAGCCCAGAGGACGCCCTTTTGGGGTGACACCTGACAAAAACACATTTGCAGGAGACGTGCTTAACTTGGAGTGAGTTTCCCATTTTCTCACAGCCCGTGAGATGACATGCCTTTTTCTGTAAGTATAAATATCAACTACTTAAAATTCAACTTAAATGAAATGCTCTTTTTTTAAAGAACCCATAGTTTTCACAGTAGTGTGAAGGGTTTTCACAGTAATCATATAAAACATTCACCAAGCATGCAATTAAACACAGAACTGGTCCCTGAAACTGAACAGATTTACAATAAATGTTCATTTAATTTAATACAGAAACCATCTATTAAAATATTACGCTTTTACATGACTTGTAAATTTAGAAACAGTCAGAAAATGGTCTGTTTGGCTTATTGAAGAAATCCAGAATGTTCACCAATGATTAAAGTCAGTGAGATTAAAATAATTCAGCAATGGATTCATTATTTATTAAGCTAAAGAAATTTGTACACAGACAAGCAGCAACAACATAACATCACAATGACTGGACTGGGGAACCCAGGACGAGGAGGCACTATATATGCCACAGATGAGGACCAGACGAGAGGCATCTGGGATCATCCACACGAGGGGTGTAACGAGAGGCAAGGGTAGCATCACACCACAGAGAACTCGGGGGCAAAAGGCATGTGAGGCATGACAATTCATGAAAATAATTTTGCACATTTAGAAAAATTATTTGCCAGTTAACTTTAATGAAGAGGTTGGTTATATTATAAAAATAAAAGGGAGTGTGTTATTTATTCAAAAACACCAGAATGATAAAAGTAAAAGAAGATCCATTTATCAAAACACAGTCTGGGTGACTAAGCAGAGGGGAATAATTACAATGTCTCAGTACCCCCCCTCCCCCCCCCCACTCTGGAGGTGTGCCCCCAGTGTGTAACTTTAAGCACACCAGTGGATCAGGTGCCATCCTGCCCTCAGAGTGCTGCCCCCAAGGATGAGCAGCTTGCAGTCCTTACCCCCCCAAAGAGACACACTTCCTCCTGTGTCAGTTTCCACAGTCTCAGAGCCAAAAAGACCTCAAAGATTTCTACAGATACATTAAACAATGTAATTAAGATCCATCCTGACTCATATCCCTCAAGCACTGGTATGTCTGAACTCTAACATAATCCGTCTGCATTAATTACACAAAACACACTTTGTTAAAGTAAAATGCAGGAGCGGGTAATCATATTTACCCCACAGAACCTTTCTGGCCTCATTTTCTCTACAGCAAATGTCACTTCTGAGTCATTTCCTGCCCTTTCAGTCATCAGACATCCAGACCTTGACAACTTCCCAGCAACGTTAGGACAGGAACTACTAAGCCGGGAAGAAGCCGGTTAGTCCATTAAAAAATATAAACACTCGCTTGCTGCACGCTAACACTCGCTTGCAGGATTAAACTCTTGGGCCATTTGTCAAAGTCACTAATTGAACTTTGATTAAAAAGTATTGAAGACAAATGGCCTTCATTTATTTTAAATGTCAAAGTGGGTGATAGTAATATACCCTGCCAGGCTCTGACAGAATCCCGTCTCGGCTTCAAGAGACTCCTTTTTTCCGGTGATTAACGAAATTGAACAGAGTGATTGAATTATGTACCTCAGTATGACACACCAGGTTCGTTGCATTTACTTCGCCAGACACCGAGCGCATTTCCATGCTCAGGCTGACCTCTGTGACCGCCTGGGGTCAGCGTCACCGGCACTAGCCCCTGGTGAAAGCTGATTGGTCCACAGAGTACCCCCTTGCCTATCACTCCAATTCAAGACATATCATTGGCCCCTCTTATGCGTCCACCCTTAAAGAATCTTAGAATCACTCCTGACACCAGCTTTGCCTGGGAGAGCTTCCTTTAGGGATCATGGTAAAAAAAACACACAAGAACCTCAGTGCGAAGTATAATTTACTCCCCATAAGTACCGTTTTGGCAGAGAGATCATGGCAGTCCGCATCTCTTCGGCTGGAAGGCTTCTCCTTCCAAAAATCAGGCTCTCCACTAAAGTTCAAACATTTCTCTCTGTACGATAAAAGCGATAACCAGCAAATCAAAATGAAAACTTTCTTCCGCTAAACAAATGCTTTGTTTCTCTAGAAAACTCCGGCAGTGGTGCTCAGGCTTATAATTAAGCGCTTCTGAGTCGCAGCAGCGGACCCCAGTAGGGGGCGTGCTTGTTAAGGAGACACCTTCCTGTTCGCAGGACGGAGCAGCCAGCAGAGCTCAGATGAAGCCAAACAAAATGACATGTGGAAATAGAATAAGGGTGGGGGAGACTCCACATTGTGACACTGTTTTTTGGGGGGGGGG
>JABFEB020000104.1:15641059-15682141 GCA_019775895.2 Stomatorhinus ivindoensis | reverse complement strand
CAAATTTTTAAACTTTTTTTACCCCCCCCCCCCCCCCCCACCTGGATTAACTGACGCAGCTCATTTCCCTGCTAATGTGGATCAGCAGGTCAAGGTGCTGTTTCAAATCCCAAGGTCACCAGAGTGATGTCACCATTGGGCCCCTGAGCAAGGTTCCTCACCCTCAGTTGCTCTAAGGACTGGCTGACCCCGCTGAAGCAATTGATAAATAAGCCAAACGCGATGCAGTTACATAACCAATCACGCCATCACGCAAACTTCATTAACATCCAGTCACAAATTCAGAGCAGACCAGGGCCCTTTTGGTCCAACACATGAACTGCTGGGATGGTGTCTGGTTCAGCTGTAATACCTCATATCCCAGTGATTTCCTCACACTGTCGGAGGGCATTGCCTGAAAAATGAATACCAAGCTAGTCATGGCTTTGATGCATAACAGGGATGCCAAATTCTACTACATTTACAAACATCTCAACTGATCGAGGGAATCTTTACAACACCGGAGAAGTTAACATGGACTCTAGTTATTGGCAATTAGCAATTTCGGCAAAACCTCAAGGATCTCCGAAAAAGCGGCTGGGCGGAGGTGGCGGGTGACGTCTCAGCAGCCCGATGGGAGGCCATGGCCGTCACCGCACTGTCACCGCACCCCATCCGGCACCTCCGAGTGCCGTCAGGCTAATGGGCAGGAACTGGCGCGGCCGAGAGCCATCAGTTGCGGACAGGCGCTCGGTGACGGTGACACTCGTCGGCCGCCTCGTGCCCGTTTAACCACGGCTCGCCCATCAGAACTGCTCTGCATCGCCAGGAGCGCTGCAGCAAACGGACCCAACTTGACAGACGGGATGCAGCAGCACCGGGGTCAGAGTTATATTTATCTGAAAGTGACAGAACCACAGCAAGGTGACATCCTCCCAGTGACATCCTCCCAGTAATGATGGTCCTGACCGAGGGACTGAGATTTTTCACTGACAGACAGATTTTCTGGCTGGTGATACAGTCAAAAAAGATGCTTTCTTAGAATCACAAAATGTAATACCTTTGAATGAATTTAAAGCTTTGGTAAAAACTCTGGAGTCTAGGTTGTCTGTGCAAGTGCATAGTTTGAGTATGTTTATATGTAATTTTATGTAAGATTTTGTACTGACACTGTGTTGCTGATACCTTGGCCATGTCTCCCTTACAAAAGAGATCTGTGATCTCAATGGGACAAACCTGGTTAAATTGAAAAATATATACTTAATTAATAACCATTTAGCTGATGCGATTTAACTACAATCAAATCAAAGTGTTTAATTGGCTTTAAACCTCAGAGCCGCCTATCTGCTGTGCATCCAGGGAGGCTTTGACTTCTGCAGATATGGGATCACTGTCGAGCTTCCAGAGCACGCCACAGAGAGCAGGGGCTCTTCCATCCCTATCTCAGGCGTGACAGATCGTGTGCTCTGTACCCAAACATGTGACAAGAGCCTCACGGAAGTATACTGCAACACACCATTAAGCTAAATGGCCAGTGGAAATCGTTCTTTTTAAACTATTATGTAAAGTGGATGGACAGACAGACAGACAGACAGACAGTGAGATTGTATATCTTTTTTGTATATCTTCTCACTATATAGGTTCCTTTATGTCCTTACATTTGATCCCCAAAGTGAATCACTCTCAGACCCCTTGGACATGCACTGTTAGCATGGTTGTAAAGGGATTATAAATCAGACAACATTCTGCAGACTCTGCAGAAAGACAACATCTAATTTCTAACACCTTAACAGGTGTGAAGATAAGTGATACAATGCAGTGATTTTACCACTACATCAATAACTGAAACATTTATATTATTTTAACCCACTTTACACAACTGTATTTAGTTTTATTGCCATTTACAGAAGAGCATTTGATGCTGTCATGGGAGTATTTTACAGGTGACAGCACGTCAACGAGGGTGTTAAAAGCTACGTTTTGGGGTGAACGGTCTGCTTTTTTTTTCTTAAATTTATAAAATCTTGCATTAAGGCTCAATAACTGTGGCTTGTTGGTCTAGTGGTATGATTCTTGCTTTGGTTGTAAGAAGTCCCACGTTCAAATCCTAGATGAGCCCATTGTTTAGGGGCTGTGGTAGCCTAACAGGTAGACAAGCTCACTTTTCATTGAAAGGTTGCTGGTTTGAACTCTTGAGCAGCAAGTCCCCCCCCCACACCACAACTGCTCCCGGGTGTTAGATAATAGCTGCCCACTGCTATATCATAATGTCACTTATGGGTTAAATGCAGAGGATACATGTCCTTGGTGTGTCAACATTGACAATTAACTTTTTACTTAACAGACAGGAAAAGAATGGCAGCAAATCTGACAGCGAGTTACTGTATATACAGGGTCTACAGCTCACAGCACAGGAGCTGTGAGGTCAGGAAAACTGCAATTTATTCAGAAGATATAACCAAAAAACACAGGACACACGCAAGATTAACATCAATGACAGGACAGGGATAAGACTGACTAGGAAGCACTTAATACTCAAGATTAATTAACAACTAAACACAGCTGGGAACACCAGGATTCCACACGAGGTAAATGAGCGTGGTACACGGAGGATCGGACGAGCAGGGCATGAGAAGTGTGCAGAAAAGGACAGGAAAACTATGCCATTGAACACAAATCATCTGCCCTGCGTTCCCCACCACAAAGACATCCATAGCTCGACAAACCCAGGCACAGGGACACATTAAAGCATCGTTTTCTGTAGTCCACATGCATGAAAGGATCTTTTCTGAGCCTGTGGAATTCTCTTGGAAAGGTGAGGCCTATATCCTGGACCTGTGCTACAGGGGATTGGAAAAAAAAAAACCTGCGTTAAATCTCTCTTTCAATTTCTCGTCGGTGTAAGCACCCTTACAAGGCAGACAGCTGTCACTGTGATGTACAACCCCCCGGCTGACGTGGTAATGTCGACTAAATTGCCTGACTCTCCAGCAATGATGCAGCCATTGTGGAGGAAATTGGAAATCAATTCTTGTCATCACCGAACATAACTCTTATCAGGAGTGTGGCCCGTGAGCTCCGCAGGGTTGACGGTGGCTCCGCGGTGGCAGCTTTGCCCTCCTACAATGAAGGAGGAGAGTGCGGGGAAAAGAAAATCTCTCCATCTCCCTGCAAAGGGTTTTATTTCTGAACGTCTCAATTATCATCCAGTGAGCACGCTGTTGATATCAGGCAGCAAGGTGCAGGCAGGTGAGAGATTAAGGGGAGCTGGCCATTGCAGGAGGCCTGGAGGGGGGGGGGGGCAGAATGACAGGAGGCAAAGCCGCACCCAGTTGTGGACTGGCTGTATTCCCACCACGGTCCCTAAATGGCCTCCCGGGAGATGAAGGAATTTTGAAAGGTTCCTCTCTGTAAATCCTATGGCTTTAAGCACAACTCTCACAGAATTTTCCAGGAGATTAACAAGAAATAAGTATCGCCACCAACAAACCCCGCAGAAACCAACAGCACATTGCTGATGCTGCTGTGTCATTTCCACCAGTTTGCCCTGTTCTAATTACCCAGCAAGCTAAAGTTATCAATCCAGCCGGAGTCCCTGGAACAGCCGTTCATTGAGGTGCCGGGGACAGGACACATCACAGCCGCGCCAGGCTGACATCCCTGCTGCATTCACTGAAGGCTTTGGGCGCATAACATGCGGAAAGCTGACATGACCAATAGCCTTCTGATTGGTTTTGATGCGTAATTGCCCGTGGGGGGGGGGGGGGGGTCAGATGTCACAAGGGCAAAGCCAGCACTGGGGGCCTGAAATGTGCCCATACCCAAAAGCGGATCGCACCATGAGAACACAGTAAGCAACGCAGAGCCAGAAATTCCTTTTTCACTGTGGCTCTCTCTTTTTTGCCAGTTACCTCACCTTAATTTGCACTTGACATGGTTAAAATGACATTTAAAAATGAATATCTGATAAAACCTATAACAATGACATTACTCTGAGCGCACTGAGAGACATATCAGTCAATACAGAAACATATCGATAGGCAAAACTGCCTTAAACTGCACGCGTTATCTAGTGCTTCAAATGCATGTCTTGGATATAACAGCAAACTAACTGGAAGTCAAACCCCTCTTGGTTTTACACGAATAACAAGGAGCGCAACACAGGAACCAAAATCTGTCCCACAGGTGTGATTAATACAGCAACATCAGAAGAGGAATTAAAATCATAAAATAAACATTAACATCATTTATAATTCACAAAGTAAAGCTTTAGTGATGTATTGCACTACCTCTCACCTTAATTATTATCCTGATTTTGAATTATATATGCTGTAGGCGAGCTTCGACCTCACAAAATCAAATAATAAATATGAAAATTACAGAATGATAACAGTGTCCTCTGGGTGTGCGTTTAATAATCTGCATTTATTTATTTTAGAGATGTAATAGGTTCTGAAAGCCAAAACTAATTCTGGGCATTTTATATAATAATGTGCCATTCTAGGTATGCCATAGTAGCACTATTTTGAAATTTGTAGTTCTTTCTTTCTTTCTGTCTATCAGTTCACTAAAGGATACAGGTAACCTTGAGATTTAAGTAACAATCCATATTGGGCCTTGAAATTGTCAGGCTTCCGATTTATCACATATGTTCAGCCGGATGGAGTTGAAGGAACTAAAAATTAACTGGGAAAGCGAGACATGGCCGACATGTGGGAAAGGGAGCTGACAGCACGTCCAGACTGCTGGATTTAAGGTGTGCTGTGGCAGGGCTCCCCCAGGAAGCAAGCCACGCCGCGGTGCATGGAGCTGCGCTGTCAGTGCTGCGCTGTCAGTGCTGCACGATGAGAGGCACTGAGCTACAGAGCGCGTCACTGTCACCCTGCAAGACACCAGCTTCAGCCGCCATCCATTATGAGCCAGAGCCTTATAAGAAATCGGGCGGAATAGAGCGGAGTGTCAGGAGTGATAAAGGACGCGGGGCTGTGGTGAAGGGCCACTCCGCCTGCTTTCGCCATTTCTGCGTTTGTTTTCGCCTTGTATTAATTGTCTCACGGGACATTTGCCAAAGAAAAACTCATTTGTCATTCTAATTGGGCCCATTTAAAAAGTGAAACAATGATTGGGTCATAGCCTAATTCCTCTTTTATTGGTCAATTATTATGCTTGATATCCAAACAAATAACTGCATTCAGATCTAAGTGACAGTCTGCAATGTTCTGGTTTATGCCCCCTTATATATAGGGACCCCAGCACCCCACAGCACACACCCCCCCCCCCCCCGCGGGCAAAGGAGATTCTTGGTTTTGTGCCTTATAATGAGCTCATGACAGAGGACATTTAAACCTTTGCTGGGTTTCAAAAACAAAGCTCTGTATTCTAGGTAGTAAAGCCAGTTATCTTTCTGGACCCACTGAAGCCCCCATTTTCAGTTAATGGAGACACATTAAAATATACAAAATATAAGGAGTATCAACGCAGAAACAACTTCTGTACGTCGAGGATTCCTGAAAATACCCCCCGTCTCTCTTAATAACAGCATTAGATTTAAAAAGTTCCCTCTACCTTCAGACTTATCCTGGTCAGGTCGTGGGGGTGGGGGGGGAATATCCCTGCAGCATTTCTCATAGATGTAGGTGCTATTGGGGCTTCACTTCTTTAGGTTTATTTATTTCGAGTTCCCCTTCTACTCTTCCTGTTTTGCCAGATAGTCCTTCACGAATTTGTGTGCTTTGTTTCAATGTTTCAACAGAACAAAGGACCGTCCAATTGACTGTGATCCTGATGGAATGTGAAGTTTGTTCCGATGGTCATGCTGGTTGAGGATTTATTAAAGGTCACCAGCTGTCTGTGCAGAAAAGACGGCCCAGAACATGCTATGCCACCTTCATGCCTGGCAGTGCGCTCACTGCCCCCAACGCACACTAGGCAATCTTCATAACTGGCGCCCCCCAGCTGAGATGACGCGACATCGGCTTGCTAAGTCTGTGCCCCCTCAGAAGACGGTTCACTAGGCAGCCACCGATGTTCTCCGGTCCTGATCCTCTCCCACTGTTACATACAGGCAGTCCCTGGGTTAAGAACGTCCGACTTACAGACAACTCGTACTTATGAACGGATGCCATGAAGCTTGTTATACTAAAAGTCGGGATCAAATGCAATGGTTCGCAATGACGAAGGCAGACGCCACTTTGTGATGCTCAAGAAAGCTATGGACAGCGTCAGCGGTTTGTTGGCTCATGGTACAGAACAGTACTGTATGTAGTTACTTTTACTATTTCTGTATAATATTATTATTATTCATCTGACCTACAAATGTAATTTAAAGACAGAGTTAAGGAACAGAACTTGTTCATATCCTGGGGATGGCCTGTACAGCGAATGGACCCAAATATTTCAATGTTTGACTCGGTATACAAAGTTCTACTGTTGTTAATAGATTAGAGTTTCATGGTGTGTTCAGGCAGCACACAGGTACTGCAGCTTAGAGGAATCTGGTAAGATGCAGATACAGTGAGGCAGTGCTGACGGAGGACAGATATTCACAGCACAATGTCACCCCCTCCTGCCCTCACCCTCTGCCTTTAATTCCACTGAAAAACCAGTGCCAAGCATTTTATTCACATAAAGAGCAGTGAAACCTTGATGTGCAGAGTCCAAAGTTCCCTCTCTCCAACATCTGGAGACTGAATCGCTTTTACAAAAAAAAAAGATCTCGTTAAACTTCACTGGGCCCAGGAGGCAGCTAATATAGAGAAAAGCCCCCAGCCAGGCTGCCAAGAGAAACGGGGGCTCTGAAAGCCACACCACAGAAATGGAGCCGCCCTTGGCCAGCTCCACGGGCCCTGAAGTGATTTAAGCGAGGTCAGCACAGATAGGATA
The DNA here is from genome assembly GCA_019775895.2 of Stomatorhinus ivindoensis. NCBI lineage: Eukaryota > Metazoa > Chordata > Actinopteri > Osteoglossiformes > Mormyridae > Stomatorhinus > Stomatorhinus ivindoensis. The sequence goes on along the minus strand of JABFEB020000104.1, from coordinate 15,675,280 downwards.
TCCTCAGCTAACAGAAATAATTTCAAGGAAAAATAATCTGGCTGAGTGGATTTACATAGATGACTGGGATACAAGGGGCTCATTGTGAACGCCGGCTGTAATTTGGAGTCAAAAACACGAAACTTGTTTTCCAGGATAACAGCATGCTTAGTATCCACAAAAACCCAATCATGGCAGCAGGGAACGGCACCCTTAGGAACCACATTCAGGAATTGGTTGCAACATTTTTATTGTTCACACCTGAAATAAATATCAACCAAATAACTTCCTGCGCTTCATCCGAGCGCCTTCCTGTGGGTTTCGCATGACACTGAGATCAGGCGGGCACCAGCACTCAGTCTTAAGTGAAAAACGGCCCATCTGCCCAGCTCCAGTTACTTAGCAAATTTATAGAACTAATTCCTGGCAAGTGGCACCTTTAGTCACGCTTAAAAGCCTATTTTTATTGATTAAAAAAACACATTAAACGTCCCACTTGCCATTTAGATCAATTATTTATTCTGCCACAATTGGTATCACCTCTCTGGTGCTAAAGGACACCATTTGTTAAGACATTACTGGCCTCCAGCTGTATATTTTTCAAAGGTGACAATTTTAAAGAGGCGTCCCAAAAACACATTTATCTCTGTTCATCTGCACTTTCATGCTCCATCAGGTTTGTGTTCCAGACAAACATCAGTCACACAGCTCCTGTCCTGAACCAGATGGACCTTTTTGATCTATTATTTCCTCATTATTAATTTATACATCATCTGATGGCAAGCTTTCACGGTTCAGTACTTTTTATAGTTTAAAATTTTTCAATTAATTCCAGCGACTCGCAAATGATCATAGCCGTAACAAAGTCAGATTCACCTTGACAGTTTTCGATCGTTTTCTAACGAACCCCCTGCATTATTTTGTAGGGTGGGCCTTGTGCTTTTCCTGGAACAACGTGGCGAGAGGAGAGAGAGGCTCTTGCGTACGTCTGGGTTCATGTCGGCTAAGATTTTTCGCCTTTTGTTGGGGGCAGTAAATCACCAGTTTCAGTGGAGAACAAACTCCCAAAATGCAGTGAAGGAAAACTGCTCCTTACCTTCTGTAGATAACTGTAACTTGGATTTCATGCGTCATATCCGTTGCCCCTTCACTTAGATTTCAGGGAGACAAAACTCTGGAAAAATTAAATATAAAGTCGTCCCTCGCCACTTTGCGCTTCACTCTATCGCGATTTTATTGATTAAAAAGTTGTTCGAGACAATGAAAATGATGCATCGGAAGCATCTTTGCTCTTCGTAATTAAATGTATAATAATAACAATATGATATTTATAACGTGCGCTATTTCTTACTTTCTATTATTTTTTCTAATATTTTGACTAAAACGAGTGTAATTGTAATGACCTAGCTGCCTGTCCGATCCTCTTGTGTGCCCTTAATAACCACGTACATATGCAACCCCGATTGTGACCAGCTGTTTTCTGTCAATTTGATTCAGTTTGAAGTCCACGTCAGTGTCTAACCCCAGGTCTGTCATTGACGTTTTGATGACGTTTTGATGTTACATGTTCCTGTGTCCCGCATTTGGAGTGATTCCAAATAAACCCTTCAATCCTGATTCCTCGTCTTGCCGTTCCTGCTTCTGTGTCCAGCAGTGATAAAGTAATGGTGACTAAATGGTGTTATTTCATGTCTAGAGGGCTCTAATAACGTTAAAAAACGAATGCAGAAGGTCGTAAATAGGTTTCCAATGCTCTAACTACGAAAATATCCGATTTATTAATTAAGAATCCTACTTCACGGATTTCGCCTATTGCGGGTTGTTTTTAGAACGTAACTCCCGCGATTAACGAGCGACCACTCTAAAGCACTTTTGTTGTTTCGAAATTGTAATGCAAATTCAATCCACCCTTCCATCTTCCGCCCGCTTAACTGGCCCAGGGAGGAGGGGGGCGGGTTCACCGTGGACATGAATAGAAATTCCATCATATCCTCCTGAGACCCCACCCATTCATTTATGTACATTGTAGTGGACATGTTGTTTTTGCATCTATCTTTTCACTCATGTAAGGAAACATATTTATTCCTGTTGTACACTAAAGAGGTCATGCAGTGAAATTAAACATAAGAATAAATTTGAAAAAATCTAAATTGTAAGATGTCGTTTTTCCTCCAAAGTTAAATAACCTACAATTGAAGGACACTTTTTTTCCTTGGGTCTCAGGAGGTTATGTAAAAACATAACTCTACTGGCCCATGTTTACTGTGGTGTTTTGGGTTTCTGCTGCAGGTGGAGGCCAGCCTGTTTATCAAAGGTTTCCTGTTTGTGCAAAACGGAACCACAGCTGTCTGGGCCACAGTGTTCCGGACGTAGGAGGGAACCGTCCTATGATGACTCCTGACTGGGTCAAACTGACTACGCTAATGCTGTCGATGACTTCCTGTGCCGTGCTCGGGGATGCCACACCGGGGCTACCCCACCCAGGAGTGCTGAGAGACTGGGATCGTTACCAGCATGGGTCCAAGGAGAAGGGGACATCTGGCAAGCCGGGCATGCAGGTGCGGTGCGGGCGAGCTGGCCAGGGCAGATGGGACCACCCACCTGGCATCCATCTGCTGGGCACCACATTTGCTCTGGAAATGGAGGAGTAAATGCTGGAATTTGGGTGACACAGGGAGCGTGAGGCTCTCTCCATATCTGCCCTCTCGTGATTGTCTGATTCTCCAACCACACCCTGCCTCCCCCATCCTCCCCGATCCCTCGATGCATTCTGTAAAAAACTTGGCAGCTGACAAGAAGCACCGGGATCCCCATCATTCTGAGAGGAGATGCAGAAGAGATCAGTAGTGCAGTACAGAGGCATGCAAGGCACTAGCCAACATCTTGCTGGCAAAATGACTGGCTGATTCATTCTGGGAACGGCCATACTCACTCCCTAATGATAGAGATGCTTTTTCAGTGTGACGTTTATCTCCTCGTGCTCCTCTGCCTAATTCCACGCTTGACGGAGACGGGCTTGAGAGCTATTATTAAGCAATTCTTTTTAATCTGAATGCATGTTGCAGTTTTGGATGGGTACAGATATTTCTGTAACGCATCTGGTGGAAATATCAGGCCTCATGTGACAATGAACACGATCCTTTTTAATTCAAGCCTTTTTCTACCATTGTTGTGGTGGCTTCAAACAAGCAATTAGAGTGCCCATTTTTTTACAGGTCTAATTGCAACACGCACGTCATCCTGTTCGGCGTTCCTGCAGAAACGTGCCCTCTGGCACCATTTGAAAAAATCTCATAGCTGAATCCATGTCAAAACAGCAATTACACGCTGGCCTGACTCCTGACTGGAAACGTGGAGGGCGGGAGACGTGGGGATTAGCCGAGTTTCATTACACACTCGCTGGGAATTCAATTTGCCCGCTTTCATGATCTGCCACAGCAGCGCACGCTTCTGGAAAGGGCCCCTCCACTGCTGCTTCATCCCACAAGAACTGTACACAGGAATTGCAGGCAGCGGAAAGGTGCATGTTCAAGTGCGTCACAAGATGTGGAGAAGGGGATCGCGTGCAACAGGAGGGCTACAAGCAGCACACACAGCAAGGCCGTCTGAGGAAGGATTTGGAAGGCCCATGGCATCCTGGACTCCCATCCCGAAAGAGCGGCACATCTGCCCTCTGCACATATGGTGAGCCTGCCAATAATTACAAAGTGTGCAGTACGACATCCAGTTACCCATTTAGCTTTGTTTTGAATGGTGTCCACAAACACAATCCTTCAAACAATCACAGCTTCAACCCTAAAATGTAGGTGAGGCTCAGCCTGGCCAGTTCACCTCCTGCACCACAATGCTGATGATGTCACTTCTTGTGACATTCGGAACCCATTACCAGTGACAGGTCACAGCTGGCTGGATGCTCCTGACCACTCTGAAATTCTGTGCATGGTGTCCCCCAGCACCTCCTGGTGGCTGATTTACCCCTCACAGCCTTTGAAAATGAGCTACATGATGATGAGACAGAGATAGAACAACAATGTAAAGTGTCTTGCTGTTGGATTTATTACCTGTGCTAATTAAAGTGTGAGACCACCTGCTGTGCCTCTGAATCTCTTTCTGGTGGCATCGATCGCCGTGAGTTTCATCCTGCCTCAAGTTTCCCACAGGAGGGGCAATCTCAGCCACCCTGCTTAAATGCTGCTAAGAGACAGACGGCAACCCCAACGTTCCTGACGGCTCCTGAAGTCGGTGACCACTCCAAAGTGACAGCCCCTCGTCAGTGACTAAGATGACCTAAGTGATAATTATGGCATTGTTGTGTTTGCCGACTTGTTCCAGAACATCAGAGCAGCACAGCGGCCCAGCTTTTTAACCAGTGGACAGGGAGGGAGATGTTTCTGAGCTTGTAAAAATCATGAATAGCCCCAACTATGATACCCCCATGTGATGTGGGGGGGGGGGGTCCTTTATCACTCATGGACTCAAAATCAATTGAGTCAGTAATAGAGGCAGCTGGAGAAAAATGGAGGACATTTATAGAACCTTCTGGAATAATATGACACTGTCCCCCCCACCCCCTGCATCCTGCCTTTCCTCACCACGGTCCTCTCCGCCATAAATACCCATTTATATCTTTCGGCTGGGTTTTTTTTCCCTTCTTGAAGATGCTGGTAGATGCATCTCGGTGGATCGTAAAAGTGCCTTTCCCCGGGATGTCTCAGGGATGGATCTGGATGTTTTGCGCTCTCCCGAGTCCGTCCAAAAGCATTCTCACACCTGTCGGGTCACTCCCCGTCAGGTCCTGATGATGTCACACCCTAATGCCGGCCACGGTGCACCAAAGCGGTGTGGGTTGCCGGGGACCTGAGAGTTGCAGGCTGTACTGCTCATGCCCCCGCCCCCACAGGCTGTGGCCCAGCCTCCATATTTATTGTTTATTTTTTGGGGGGGTGAGGGGGGGGGTTAAGGATGTTTTTCAAGGGTCCAATGTGTGGCTCCTTTACCAAGCATGGGATTCAAACTGTTGACTTTTTGATTGCAGACATAGATGCCAATCCCACAGAGCCACACACTGCCCCTCAAGAAACCTGCCCCCCCAAGAAATACTTCACTTTCTTGTAGTAAAATCATGGAATGTAGAGGAGCCTCAATGCAGGCCACCCTGGAGGTATGTGATGCTGGGTCCCGTGTCAGGGTTTGACCGGTCTCCCACAGCACAATGGCAGAGGGCCGCTCACTCAGGGGGGGGGAAATGGCCGTTCTCTCCCAGGCGTCCGATTCCACCTGCCCCATATTGCCAGTGGCAGGGGTAGCGAAGGTGCAATTTCACAGACGAGCACACCTGCCTCTCAGGCACGAGGGCGGGGGGGGGACCTGGCACCATGACTTATTAACAACGGCCAGACCAGATCAAACCACATGGAGCAGGTCGAGCTCCTGGGCCAGCATATGCCTCCGGCTTCATTAAAACACATGGTGATCGTCTTATTTTTTCTCTAAACTGCCTTATCCTTTGATCCCAAGCTGCTCAATTCAGGATCTCTGTCTGGAGTATGTCACCTATGGAGAGTTTGCACCGCCTCCTGCTGTCTGTACTTTTGTCAGACCTCACCGAGCATCATGTCGTTTGTCATCCCTCGTAATTCTTATTAATCCTTAGTCTCTCAGTGCTTCTTGCTTTGGGTCTACGTCTCTCCGCGGCTTATGGTCACCTGCCAGGCTTGTCGTCTACGACTGCCGGACTCGGAGAGAAACCGCGCCCTCGTTGGCTGGAGCCCGGAGAACTTCATGCCGAAATAGTCACATTCAGACATCCTGGGGGCCACATGCCACAGGGGGAGGGGCAGAGCTGATGTGAAGATGGAGGTGTGAGCATGTACAGGTGGGCGTGGCTAACCAGCGGGTCCTGCCCTCAGACTGGATCCAAATGAGTCTCTTACCAGGCAGATGATGGCATGAAATCTAATTTATAAATAGAGAAGTATTAGCATTGGGGTGCTAACCTACGTAGGAGGGGCAGAGGTCAGGCTGGCCCCGCCCTCCCAGGACCACAGATCAACACAGGCTTCCGGTGGGGTCCCTAAGAAGTCATGCCACACGGAGATTACAGAAGGACACCCCCCTCAAGAGTTCCCCACTGACAAATACACCCTCCCCCCACAAAATGCTAATGTATTGCTATCTAATTAAGTGTCACTCACCAAGGAATATCAGACAGCAGCATCTTTGGTGATGAAATCAATCTGCTGTTAAACCCTGCAGGCAACAAACACTATATTACAAGTGCTGATACTAATCAAAAACCATAATTGCTTTTTAAATCTCAATGTTAATGACAAGATCTTGATGTAGAGTATTGTAATTACGCTATTAATATGGAGGTCTTTCCCGGATCGCATGCCATCTGCTATGGCTAGGAACAAGGGAAAAGTATCCAACGCAGATTATTATCTTAGGGGCCCTGTTTTAGATTGTCGATTCCTGGTGTCATTGCAAAGGGTTTCCAGGGTGTAATTCACTGGGTAGCCTCTAAATGGCGCTGTGCTGGAGAGAGAGGCATGCCCGTCAACCCTGTAGTCCCCTCTGTCCTGGTCCCCTGTAAGCTCACAGTAAACACAGTAGTGTTAGCCTCTATATATTTAAACATCTGCTGAAATAATAAACGCATTGATGACTGAAAAATCTCAGGTCTGCATGCAGAGTTACACAGAATCGTCCCTGATGAAAAATTTCATTCCCTTTTCAAGGTTCGCAGCAAAAACTTCCTCTGTCTTTCTCCCAACTTCCCTGCATTGAGGGAGTATAAAAATAGGGCAATAAACTTCAGCTTCACTTCAAGGAGATGCTCTCGCTCTCTTCCTCTCTCACAGCGACACACTTCGCTTATGGCAGAACCTCCTCCTCCACTCAGCTACATTCCACGGAGGCAGTATATCAGAGGCCACGGACTGCGGTCTGGGTTCTGAGATGCTGGAAAGCACCACCCCTCCCCCCCAGCTGACTGGCCAAAGCATTCACTCCCACTCAGAACCATGTGCGGGGCAACTTTTGAGGAGACACTCTTTGTGGAGACACTCTTTGTGGCACAGGCAAGCCCTTGCAGAAAGCTGGGGGAGGGGGTGCATCAGTCTTGAACCCACTCTCCCGCCCGCGTTTCCCTGACTCCAGGGCCCCTGGATCTCATTTTTTGTTTGAAAGCCCCCAAACAGTCAGTGAGCGGCGCGGTTGTAAATGTATGTTGGAATAGCATTAGCATGTCAATGAGGGCCTGTCCAAAAATGTACATAAAACAAATGAACATCAGTGCCCCCCACCCCCAGAATCCTAAAATGGATTCTTCCAGTGAAATGTTAATCTCCATCAGCTGCCGGAAGCACCACGCTACACCAAAGGCAGCTGCGGGATGGAAACATCGAACGCTCTCCACTTTAAAGTGAGAACATGACTCCTCAAAGTGCCGTCGCTCTTAAGGAGATCTCGCTGAGGAAAGAGCAATTACTGTGGAAATGCTGCGCTCCGGGGGCTGCGATAAGACGGATCATTCATGTCTCTCCGCAAACCCTGGGGCTGCGAACGTCATCAGGGAAAAAACACACCTTGGCGTGAGGAACACTAATTTAGCTCCACGGTAGTATGAAACCATCCCAGCAGATGTAGACTCGCAATCGAATTGCAGCCATTGGGGCGTCATGTTAAGGATCATTTTAATCAGGTTCACAGCCCGTTGCTGTTCTGGTCAGAAAGATGAGCCTGAACTTGAGTCTTTTGTGGAAAACCAGGGGTGGGTTTGTTGTTTCTGGGCCGCCTCAAGCGTAGTGACTGTTTGTTGGCAACAACCATAGATGTTTGATTGGTGGCAAACACCACCACCGGTGACAACAGGGGTGACAACAGGGGTGCCTTTCTTCCGTCTCCCAGGAGGTCATTTTTTCAATAATACCTCAGATGGTGCTGGCAGTTGATGGGCAGAACATCATTACTTGATCCAACATGCCAACAAACACCTACATCAAACACAGGAATCACACGCAGCCCCTCACTGCAGCTCTCTGCGCCTCGATGTCTCTTTCTGTAGAGGTGTCCCTCTTTTTTTTTTTTTAAAAAAAAAACAGAAGGAAGATTGGGATAAATTACTGAACCAGAAGATGAAATTCCAAAACAACATATGCTCCTGTCCTCAATTCAAAAGTTTTATGACACAACAAAAGGTCCTTTGATTTTTAAATAGGTCCCAGAGAGCATTGTGGGGGACGTTTATGCTGTCGCTTTTCCGCACCCCCCACACACACTAATTTAAATCTCTGTCTGTCTACCTGTCGGCACGTACAGGACGACACCTTTTCCTTTCAAACTTGGCACATACTCGAGAGATGTGGCTCATCTCGCCTTAGATTTCCTGACTGCGGTTTCATCTGTTGAAATTAATCGCATCTTTACAAGAACAAAATGTTGATACAGCCCCAACGTGCCGCCAATTAATTCCCAGCCTATTAATTTCCTATGCTTTTTACAGACCTGTGGGGTTTCAGCAGACACTATAAGAGCTGTAGTGGATGAGCCCGAAGGCGCTGGATGGGATTCCGCCTGGACCCTACAAATTGAAACGCTTCCCAGAGCTTCCTGCCAGAAATAACAAGAAAAATATGTCTTCCTCTAATTGTGTAGGAATCCAGCCGCCGCTTCCTGGGCAGCTGCAGCGGGCCATCGATTTTACTTCAGCCCGCCCAGACGACGGCTTCCCAAAAAGACTCGCTGCTCTCCTCCACTCTCCACTTACCCTGCGCTTCCTCGCCAGGAGGGAGGTCCGCTGTGACAGGTGTCTGCTCCCAGCAGCTGGCCGTCGCGTCTGACTGGCACCTCCCAGGCACTGTGCAATTACTATCCCCCCATCCCCACTGGAGGTACGGTAGGTCCACAGCTGACAGGACCAGGTTCCTGAGTTGCAGGTTAGATGGACCCTCCCATGGTGCCCGACTGTAACACCCCCCAGCCTGGAAGACCTCATGCGCCCAGCTTGATAACGAGCAAGAAGCCAATCTGTGCCCAGGCGCTGTCAGCCCCCCCGCCTCCCAAGTCCATCACCTACCAGCATCCACACACCAAGTACTGCAGGCCTCCAGTTACAGCTCCCAGCCATGATGTCACGAGGACCACGGTGCCATCAGGTTCAGCCTCGCTCTTCCCGCTTAAAAACAGTAGCTATTATGAGCTTAACCAGTCTGCAGCATCTAAAATGTTTGCCCAGACCGGCATCAATACTGAAATGGCAGACGCCACCACATCCTCTAGCCACCGGTGAAGCCAAAAGCTAAGCTACTGAGAAGTTTCCATTCAACCTACAGGTGAAGGTCTTACACTGCATTCCACGCAGATGCTGCAGTGCCGTCAGGGAGAACTTTCAAATGGCTGATGCCTTAACCTTTGGCAGTAAACACCTCAGAAAGGCATTTAGTGAAGGCCACACCTTTGAGGCTGCATGACAGGTCACTTTAGGAATGGAAACACTCACACAGAATCATACTTAACCTGTGCAGATGTCCAGACCCTCATCCGCAGCTTTGCAGGATGGATGTCTTATTTTCCCAGTTTGTGTTCATTGATAAATTTATGGTAGGTGCACATCTAAATATCAGATAAAAGGGACATGCGGCGCACAAAGGATTACAATGTAAAATCCCAGCGAGCTGGTGCACATTTTAAACACATCGCTTAACTCCAATTCACAGGCATCTATATAAATGGATTGTAAAAGTGTTAAAGTGTAAACCACATTACTCACCTTTCATGAAATGTCTGCCAAGTAGGAAAAAGGACCGTTTTATAACTAGGCCAAATGCTGCATCTATTAAAATGGCTGCACTGGGGATTAACTGTTCATCGCCGGCGTCTCTGCCTCCGTCTGCATTCACTGCTCACGGCTCTGTGTCATGTGCCCCCAAACCCCTCGGCGCTAATCTGCCACATGACGGTCACAGCGCGTTTTACAAGAGCTTCACCTGGCCACAAGCAGCGGTGGCAATCTAAAATCAAGTACGCTGGTGGCCCCATTGTCCCTAAGGCAAACGGAAATGCTGTCCCAGACACGGGAGATAAGTGGAGATGATGCGCCATGCCACCTTCTGGGAAGAGAAAACAGAACGATGAGACCGAATAAGGGCAGTGGAGAAGATGGAGGCTTTGCAGAGAGGCTCCGTGTCTCACCGTACATCAACAACAATTGTGACTGCAGAGTCCCCTAGGGCAGCAGCGCTTACTAGCACCATAATACACAGAGATTCAAACCCCTTAAGCCACAACCAACTCCTTTCATCTTTCCAAGGATCAGAATGAGGAATAATCGCCATTAGTGGACATGATTATAATCAAACCTTCAGCAGGTATCCTCTCTCTCTCTCTCTCTCTCTGTGTGTGTGGAAGATACCATATCAAAGATTAACGAATAAGCAGGTCTCTCTTGTACATAATTGTGAAGAGGGAGCATCATAAACGAGTCAGATGATCAGTCCTCATTCTGGGCCATAATGGAAAGGTCGCCCCCTTTGGAAGGCAGAGTTTCACAGGCCATGATGTAATGCCCTGCAACCACCCTATCCTGTAAAACACCTCAACACAGTGTATGGGCATTTAACCTGAGAAGCAGTTTTGAAAAATAATAAAACTTAAATTGATTCTCTGTAAATCCACAGCAACATACTGATGAAACAATTTGTAAGGAAACGTACAATTTGTAAGGATAAGCAATGTGAACCTGGACCCTTTACAGCATATCATATATATTAAAAGAGCCTGGGCCAGAGTTCCAAGCTGTAATGGGCCCAAGAAGCGCCTCTTTAATAACCGTGTGCACCAGATAGTGTCAAAGCACGCTTTACATACAAGAAGAAGGATCAGTTAAAGACCATCTTCTGCCTATCCTGCTCCCCCGCCTGCATGATAAAAAGGCTGGGGGTAGGGGGGCAAGGGGGTGTGTGAGAAGTGCGCCTCAGCCTTCAGGGAGGCAAAGCAGTTATGTGATCTCTTCCTGCTTGCCTGAGGCGCCCTGTGCGGCATCACTGGGCTACGGAGCGGCATGGCCTATCTGCGCAACACAGGCGAAATTTGTTCAGCTTAAATCTGCATTCATCTGCATGTGGGGGGGGGGGGGTTCTTAGTGACGCCTTGAATTCGTATGAATTGCTAACACACTGGGTTCATGTTAAGCCAAGTAAATACTCTGGGTGGGGGAGGGGACCACAGTGCCCCCCACAGGGGTTAAGTACAAGAGATCGAGTCTTTCCCTGAGGTATGTGGGTCAACAGTCCCCTGGTGGATGTTTAGTTCTTTACCCGTTTTGAAGTTGACGGTCTGATGCTTGTAGCAGGGGGACAGAGGAGATGACTCGCTAAACACATACCAGCACTCAGGTATGGGGTAACGTTGATCTTGCCTCCTCACTTAGGGTAGGAACTACCAGATGACCAGTGCAGATCATTCCAGCTCCACGGCCTAGGGGGTGCTACTGAGAGTGACAATTCTCCCGACGGCACCAGGCCTCCAGTCAGGCAAATGAGCCAAGCAGATAAACAAGGACACCTCACTAAATGTTCTCCAGCTTGTGATCTAAAGCCTGCAGGTCAAGATAATTAAGTAAAAATGTTCAGGTGATATTAGCATCTACAAGATCTACTAACACTCAAGCAACCGGATTTGCGATGGCCCGGAAACCACTGCCATTTGAGGCACTCGAGCGAGTTGCAAATGCATGAATTCATCCACGTTACCACAGTGCCCCCTTGTGGCCTCAAGTAAAACAGACTCAATAGGAGGACCACTGCTATGGCTGAGGGTGACTATTAGGGTTTAAACGAAAGTGGTCTTCAAGAAGACAAACAGCAGACATTTAAGCTGCTCTGTAGTACACTCTGAGCTTCAATCAGCATCATTCATCCAGCTGATTCAAGGCATTTCCTTAGTAATTATTAATCAAGGAGCTCTTGTCCTCATACTCATTTTATTTATTTCTTAAAATCAATCAAGGCAGCAAGTGGTGATTGGACGTTCGACTGCAATCAGTTTTTTCTTGGCAAAAGAGCCCACTTCCAGGAATTTACGGGCTGACATTTAACCTTGCTGTAGGTCACAGCACCTCCAGTGGGTAGGTCAAGAGTAGCCGTGAAAAGGGGCTCCAGGTAGTAGGTGTGGGTCTGCACACCAGATATGGGATACGGCCCCAGTGTAGAGGGCATGTCCTGGCCTGACACGAGCTTCAGAGAAGTGTCAAAGATGTACAGGAACAGACCACTGAATATTACTGTATATTAAGTGCAATACAGAGAGGCTCACTAGGTTAGGATGCTGTACCCGTGACTCAAGTCACCAGTCAAATCCCAGGTGCGGCAGGGTGAATCCACCACTGGACCCCTGAGTAAGGCCCTCTACTGCTTCCACTTGCTTAAATACTATGGTTTTTAAATGCAAATGGAATAAACCCAGTAAAGGTGCCTGTGCATTTCAAACCACTAAGGGCTGCCATGTGGAGCTCATGCAGGCATTGGGGAACGAAGTTTCACACTGTGACACCAGCTGCACTGAAGTTTTCGGGGGTAGGGAGAGGAAGCTAATCTGAGCAGGCTGTAACACACAGCCTGCCATCGCTACATCAGCTACAGCCTGACTGTCACAATGACAGCTGGGCCACCAGCAGGGGGAGCTCATGCTCATTGGCTGTCTGTTTTTCCCGGTCACCCTGACTCTGCAGTGGGACCATCCACCTTGCTTGAAAAACTCACCAAGGGATCACTATGGCCAAACACATGGACCAGATGACAAAGCTTGATTATGCAGAAGCTGTAAACGAACACCCCTGGGGCTCATCACCATCAACCAGCTGCTTCTGAAGAGCCACCCCCATGCCCCTGACGGCTTGGCTCCCTTCCTGCCTCAGCGCCAATGGAAACCAACCGGATTTAAGCAAAGAGTAATGACTAATCAATAAGGCAAAAGGTAACACAACCCATATAAATTAAACCAATAATGAAGCACACAATTAGATTACAGTTAAATTCTCCCGACTCAGCAGAGATCAGAAAACACTTGCCTGCGTGCTGCTGCATATCGAAAAGTTATATTTTTCTTGTTGTATTTATTACAGGTTTCTACAACAAACTGCCTGGAATAAACACGAGTGGGGGAATTAGTCTGAAAGCTGGGAGCTTTTCGGCTGTGTTGCCTGGCAACTAAGATAACAGTTTGGTAGTTACATTGTGAACCATCAAGAAACCGTTTTAAAAGGCAAGATTCCTGTCTAATGGCGCGGCCTGTAGAATTGGCTGAGCAAATTAAGGTCAGACTTCTAAATCTGCAAGCAGTGCTCAGAAGCCTTGCTCATGTGGGACCTCTGAAAAATTATTACAACAGAAACCAAATTGCTATTCTACTGGGTTTTTTTTTTTTACATGAAAAAAAAAAATACATTCTAGTGCTACACAAATAGGTACTAAACAAAACATAAAAGCCATTTAGTACATAATCCCCGGGGTTATTTAGAGGGCAAGGATCAGACTGGAAGCCTGAGAAATGTGAGAGTAAAACGACGCTGTCTATGGCCTGGGCGTCGTCGGCATGAACTGTGGGTCTGGAAGAAGCAGCAATGCTGAAGACTGAACGCTGGGCTGGAGACCACAATCAAACAAGGAGCCTTGCGAATCTCATGGCCACGGAGCACCTGTGTCACACAGGCTGCTAGGATGAGGCTGCGGACAGACAGTTTGGGTACAACAGCACAAACGTCCAAGAGAAAGCTGATTTTTAAAGCCAACACAATAGATGCAAGACACTGCCCATGACTCAAAATAATTTTTACTCACAAAAATGTTGATGCTAACTGAATTTATAAAAACGGGGAGGTCGGCCAAAAAGGCTGATCCTGTCTTCAGCACCCGGCTGTCAGAGCCTCCGGCATCTCAGCACTCAAAGAGATGGCAAGAGATTCCTGAATTATAAAACATCCATAATATCAAATATTTACAGAAGGCAGTTGGGGAAAACGGAAAATGATGTGCGGTCTACAAATGCATGGCAGTCCATATTTAAAGAGCTGTGTTAGCCCCCGAGGTGTAAGCGCTTCACGGTAGTACATCCCGTTAGCAGACCATCACAAATACAAGGCCATGTTAATAGAAGTTTCTGCAGACACCTGCTGAAATATCATGGCTCTCAAGATACCAGCAGCAAATCTACTGAGGCTGTCAAACAAAAAGGCAAGACACGATGTGAGCAGAGAGAGCAGTCTTCCTCACGCAAAGTTCCTTTCCATGGAACTATACCCAGAGCCCCAGTGATGGTGTCCAGGCCCACTGGCCACCTCCAGACTCCGGGGGGAAGCTCACTCCCCATGCAGGGTCGAGCTGATGATGTCCACGAAGGTGGTCTCGATGCGATAGCAGAGCTGCACGGCTGGGTCGCTGCACTGCGGCTCCTCTGGGCACCGGGGCTTGCAGGCTGCCACCGCTGCCGTCGGCTGCTCTTTCAGGTACTGGAGCCCTGGGAGAGGGAGAGTCAGGACTCACATGCTGGGGAAGGCCAAGTCACCATGGTAACAGCGCAGCTACATCGCGGCAACACCCTGCCAAGCATGTTTCCATCCACAGCTCAGCAGAGCTATTGTACACCAAATGTGCAGGTTTAGACATTCTGTTGGTCTGATTTATAGTATGCGTTTACAGTATATATACACCCGCCCGGCATCGACATCCCAATCTCTGTGGTCTCCTTCAATTGGCATGAACCCAGGCTGGTTTGTACTGCAGATCCCATACATGCAACAGAGTGAGATTCTAATAAAGAATTTGCAAATTCTGCAGAGAGGGTTTGGAAATTTACTGCATTTTTAACTGCAATGCATCTCTTAATACTATTTTAATTGAACGTTGCAGCCATTCACCACCTGCACAGCGCTAATCTCTGTGAAACTGTACCTAGCTTTTGACTGACAGATGTAACTATCGACTTTCTTACAGATTTACATAAAACTCCCAGTGTCATGAGAACAGTGGTCATGTGGCACTGCAGAGACTGTTTACTAGAATTGGCAATATCATAATCTTTCTCTCATTTAATTGCGATTTATCCTTAAATAACCTATAACCTTGCTCTGACCCCAGTCCTCGCAATAGGTGTTATGCCTCCTCCTGGACAAACAGAAACGGCGCACTTTCATCCCAGACTTGGCCGATATTGAACCACATGGATGCACAGGCAGGTGCAGACGGCACGCTCATATTTAACGAATAAAAGTCAAGTTTGCTTTCTCCGGCTGACCAGTACACTCACTGTCAATGTCTCAATGCTAGTGGAAGCGCTGGAACTTCCACTCAACTTTTCATGACTGAGAACTCTTTATAGCACATAATATAGCTGCTAAGTGTCAGAATACACAGAAAATCCACCGACTGCAAAAATATCTGTTATCTCACTGCAGAGAGGAAACTGGGAATGTTTTCACCTTGAGAGTTGTACAATCACAGCATTAAGTAAAAATAATCCTCCCATTTCTACACTGATCCTCATTCCAAACACGGACCTTTCAGAATTATTTGTATCCTCCAATACATGAGGTCATAATATTCCTTATAATAGCTCTCACCTCTGGTCACAGAAAGGCTATCAGAGAGAGGGAATATAAGCTCCCATATAAGCTATGCTCTCACTTACTGGTGATAAGCGGGTCCACGTCCCGGGCCCGGGTGGCCACCTCGGAGGCACAAACCTGCCCCACCTGTACCAGAAGGGCGGCGACATCGTCATACAGCGGGGGGAAGGCTTTGCAGAAGGCCACCAGGCACGGCAGGGTTGGCATGAAGAAGGAGTACCTCTTCGCCTGGGTCAGAACTGGGGGAGAGACCAGCACATGTACTAAACCAGTTAGCAAACCGCTTACTCTGTGATACCAGCACCAACAAAAGCCTGTGGGTACAGAACAGCCCTCACATAACCTCCAGGTCAAAGTTTGCTGCCAGCACACTTAATTTGCATGAACTAACTACAACTCTGAACTATAATCTTTCCTCTGTACTACTGGCAATAGAAGTGAAAATGGAAGCAGGAATGCAATGACGCAAATGGACCACAAGAGGGCAGCACATCGCCAACTTCAGAGGAACCAAGGCATCACCTGTGAGCAGCGTGCCCATGACGCTGATGGCCAGGCGCGCCACGCTGAGAGACTTAGGTAGGGCGTACTGGGTGCACAGGTGGGACAGGAGTTGGATGGCAAATATCTGTAGGAGAACATCACCCATCAGCCAACAGGCTGTAATCACATAGGCGGAGTGCAACCGCGCAGGTGAGCACGAGAGCGTGAACAGACATTTACGCACCTGTTTCTCCAGCTGTGGCTGGGCCAGCAGCTCAGGGATGAAGTCCAAGCAGATATGCATGGAGGGAACCCCTGCCACTGTCAAAGGGAGTAACGCCTGGGGGTATCCCTAGGGAGAGGAGGGATACGCATGCTTGAGTACATTATCCATTAGCTAATGCTACTGAGATTCAGGTCCCTTCCCACTATATAATTCAGCAAGTCCCTAACCCACAATGTTAACTGCTTCGAAATGGTAATTTAAAACCTTGTAGCAATTTACTGTGTGTATTCTGCCAGTTAATAACTATATTTTCCACCACTTCCACTAGAGGCTGTTACCTGAAAGTGCACCAACTTGGCGATGTTGGGGTCAGCAATGAACATCTGATGCAGCAGAGAACAGATGAGGCACTGCACCTCACGCAGATCACTCAGCAGGCCCCGTTCTGACGAGCGCCCCGCGGTGGGGGGGGGCACCCTCAGCTCCACGTCTTCATCGCCCTCCTCGCTCTTCACCTGCGCAGGGGTGTGCCGGAAGCCCCACAATAGGCTGTCGTCCCCAGCTGCCTGCGCCTGCTCCGCGCAGGTGGGCAGACACACCTCCAGCAGGATCTGCACAGCTGCACTGTCCTGGGACAGAGGCAGGAACGTACGGAGTACGGTGAGAGGGAGGTTCCACCCCTAGTAACCGACCTGGCCTCAATGAGGGGGATTTACGGCGCCCCCCCACAGCAGATAGGAAAGAAACTGCCATGCTGGTGACGGATCCAGGTCAAGCCCACATGGCTCCTTCCTCCGACAAGCGGATTTAAAACACCCCCACTGGGGTCTCCCCCCCTGCCAGCCAATAAATTATTTAGACAGGAAAAATTTATACGAAGGCTGTCTGTAGAGAACCTTTTGGCTGTACACAGATCAGACTTTGTCACTTGAAACAGAAAATATAAGAGGAACAGAAACCAAGTCATGGAAGTACATGTGCAAAAGAGTAAATCGTCAGGGTGGGGGGGCAGGGCAGGGCACCTGTGCTGCCAGTAGGGCATTCTTCAGCTCCTCCCGGGTGACTTCGGGTGCATCAGGAGGACCGGAGAGCCCCGGGTTCAAGATGGTCTGGGTCTGCCGGTCCAGATCGGCCGTCTCCTTCAGATGGGCGTTCAAGTAGGCCTTGGAGGCCAGGAGGTAGCCATTGAGCATGTGCAGAGTGATGTCCATCAGTGGAGGACACCTGGGGTGGGGACAGCAGGTGCAGGTGAGAGCGGGCAGAGGAGCCGGCACACAGCTACCCAAACAGAAGCGGAAGTCCTGACGTGGTCAGTGCGTCGTCACTCCATCTTAAACAAGTGACACATCAACAGAAGACGTGAACTGTGATATCACCGTTCCGCAGGAGCCCCAGACATCTAAGCCACACGCACACTTGCCCCCTCACCTGTACACTCTACGGTCACAGCGAAGCACGATGAGGGGATCGATCATCAGGTCATTCTGAGTGTACCTCTGCAAGCGTGGGAGCTTGACACAAGGCTGCAGTGCATTCACGGTCATGACCCAGAGCCTGTAAGGACCACGGATGCCCGTCAAGTGACATTCTGAACATGCACAGAAAATGGAGATGACGTCAAGCCAATCAGAGTCTTAGGAAGGGCCATCCTGTTCAGTGCTGACATAAATCGATGACGACAATAATGACATCTTGGCAACATCTGTAGCCTTATTATGCTCTCATCTGTCAAAAGGTCCCAACCGCACTCAATATCGAAGTGTTGTACCTCCACCCAACAGCAGCCACCTGTGCAGGCTTGTTAAGATCCGGCCTATCGATTCAACCCCCTAACCCTCCCCCAACACTCACAGTGCAGCCCGATCAATAACCGTCGGTACCAAGCTGTTTGAAAGGGTGATCTGCACCCACAGCACCAGAATCAGCGTGTTCGCATTCCCAGAGAATGTTCCAGAACCCCCCATATGGTGCCGACGACTTCTAGAGTTACTAGAAGCAGGAAGCTTTGGTCTCACTGAAGACCACAGGGCACAGACCTCCTGGGCATGACGGTGTTGAGCACCATCCAGAGGTGGTTGACAGTCTGCAGGATCCTGCGGGGCACCCCCTCACTCAGCAGCAGACTCATGCTGGCCGTCAGCTCCTCTGCGTATGGGATCAGGTCGCTGGCCGACAGCAGCGTCAGATGCTGGAGGATCTGCATCAGCCGGGGGCTGCTGGAGGGGGGGCCCTGAAAGGCTGGGGGAGGAAGTGTCACAGTGGTGAGCAATAGCTGGGGGAGCGACACACAACTGAGGCCTAGAGACAGGATTTAATGAAAATCTTCTTTGCAACAAGCAAGCATGTACACAGAGTATCCGAGTCCACACAGTCCTCCAGCTACCGGTGTAGCTATGAGCACTCAGGTCATTTGGCTGAATTCAGCATTCGACAAAACTCATCTCAGCTTCATTCATTATTCTGTGCTGCACTGGTCACAACAGAGCAGGCAGGAAATTACTCATCACCAACCGCAACGGCAACAGGTCGATGCACTTCTAGGAAGCAGCCCATAGGGGGAGCTTCTGCCTCAAGGTCATTCCGTTAAACAAAACCTGTCTTGCGGTGACAAATGAAGTCACATTCAAACGGCTGTCACATTAAGGGATAACTCTTTGCAAGCACGAAAGAAGAACTCAGACGAGGCCGGAATGCCTTCGATAGTGGCCAGGCGCTGCATGGCTACGCTCACCCTCTTGCAGCTGCTGCTGGGAGTACTTGCAGGTGGGGCTGGTGAGAAGCATCCTGCGCAGCAGGGGCAGCGTCCCCGTGATCTCCTCCTCGCAAATCCAGTCCTCCACCATGCACAGGTGGGGGTAGTTTGTCGCCAGGAGGCGCAGCAGAGCAGAGTGCAGCCCTAGAGGAGAGATGTGATGCAGGGGCAATGATGAGGCATGGAGAACGATGCCATAGGGTGGGCCCGTTAATCTGATGTCCCACAATACTTTGCAGTAGGACAGGAACAGCAGGCCCATCCATCTGCACAGTGTACACCAGCCAAGCCATTCAGGCTGAGAGGCGGCGTGATGAAACAACAGGCTCCATTGTCTTGGGAGGGTGGGGCGATTTGTAGTACAACGCAAACGATAACCATTATCGTGAGAAACCAGCGTATTATTCATCAAACAAGCGGGGGTTTTTAATGGCTGGACTCTGTGATCCTGCGATGGTCCTCGAACACTGAGAACGGCTTCCAGAATATGCTGTGCCCCTTTAACCAACACAGAGTAACACTCCAATGTTAACAGAGTGCCACAGGGAGGTCCCACGGATAGACACGCTGTACTCAACGACACGGGTAAGAGTACTTCAGCCACCTGATCACATAGCGCAATTAGCAGAGAAATGGGGGTGTTATAAATGATATTATGGTAAAAAAAATCAGGACAATTTGGTGATTATTAGAGCAGAATGAGTGTGTGACAGGATTCAGGGCAAAATCACCACTAAAGGTTACACTAATCCAGCGGGAAGAGGACTTGAACCAAGTAGCAAACCAGGAGAAGCTAAGGGATTGGACTCACCGGCCAGCTCCTGCTGCAGTCCCTGGGCCTGCCGGATCAGGTACTTGATGGGGATCTGGTCCATGAGAGTGGCAGAGTACGATTTGGGTTTCTTCTGCATCAGGGCTGGAGAGAGAGGAAGGCCTTAGAATGAAGCCAACCAGGACCCAACCAAGAGTGCGACTCTCCCCATACCGCGACCCCCTTGCCCAGCTGTAGCTCTTTATCCAGAGAGACCACCCCTTACAGCAGAGCGTCTACCAGATAACAGATGCCGTTTTCTGTGGTACGACACAGATGAGAACCATTAGTATGAGAAACCACCAGGGTGTTATTCATCAAACAAGCGGGGGCTTTCAATGGCTGAACTCATTGACCCTCAGGTGCTCCTCGAACGCTGGCCCCCCCCGCCAGGTGAGGAACGGCCGGCTCCAGAATCTTGTCCGAAATGCCAGGAAGCGAATGACTAAGGCACAGCCGGGCCATGAAAACAGGAGCTTAAAACTTCCATTAACAACAAGGGACAAAGGTGGGCTTTCTGCACAGGCCAGATACCATCTCTCACTGGAATCGACCGTAAGCGTCACCTTGAACGGAGGGGGGAAGAAGAGAGGAGGGTTACACACCCAGGGCCTTTGTGCTGGCCAGCAGGGCCTCCTCGTAGGACAGGATGTAGTAGAGGATCAGCAGCTGAGTGGTGATGCTGTAGCGGGAACGGGAGCGGCCGCTGTCCCCCTGTCAGGTAGTGGGAAAAGTTGGATGTTTAGAGGATCCCTAAATTAGAGGATATTAGGGTCTGAGGATCCCAAAATGCTTCTGAAGCCTCTGGCCAATCAGAATGGGGTAATTATTAAACGAACAACCTGGGAGAACTGAAAACAAGACCTGGATCTGGAATCAAGGGCCAGATGTCAATAGGGTAGCGATAAACTGTGATGCAGACTGGCCCTCCAGGAGCGGAATTGGGCAACGCGGTCTTAGAGTGTTCATGGCCTTAAGTGGTCGTGCCAAACACGCCATGCTGAAAGTGCTATGGATAAATCAATCTGCTAAATATCAGGCTAAGCACCTCACTCAGAGCAGGACATAATTTAAAGGAAAAAATATGAATTTCCCAAGCAGTAGTTACTACATGAGTGACTCAAAAACCAGTACACAAGGAAAGAGGATGGCTTTGGTAGTGCTCCTGTGTGTCAGATTACAATAACACCCTTAGTGTGGTTAAGGCAGGCCCTGATCTACACAGCAGCTATGGGGGAGTTGCCGGGGCACGAACCCCGGTTAGGCCCTGGAAGACGCTCAGGATCTCCTGCTCTGTGATTGGCTGGTTGGTGGCCTCAGGGTTGGCCTTGGAGGCTGGCGTGAGAATGGAGTTGACGTAGACGTCGATGAGGGGCAGAAGCTGCGTGTGGAGCGGCGTGGATGTTTCGCACAGCTGTCTGAAGATCCAGTCCTGCAGGTGAAGACAGGTCATGGCCCAAATGGCCTGATACGCACTGCGGGACCCCTGAGCTGTCCCCACCCCAACGTGGACATCGGGCAGAATACCTTGATGGAGACCTTGTGTTTGGTAAAGGCTCTACTCTTGAGCAGCTGGTAGATGCAGTGAATAGGGAGGAAGCCGGTGATGTTGGCGCTCAGGTTGTTGGTGACGGCGACTCTCACAGCATGGGCGGTGACCACCTACATTGCCAAACCACAATGACTGTTATGGGGCAGCTGGTCGCCGCGACTATGCACACATTATGGTCTGGCTAGGCTGGCTGCCTGCTGGACTACTGCCCCACACATGGGGCTATTCTGAGTTTTTCAAAAACGAGCAGAGGGAAAGCGTTTCTTCCTTTAGCTGAACACTGCCCGCACACGCTTCACACTTCCCCCACCCCACGCTGTTCTTGTTTGAGATCAAATTCAACTCCTGAGACGCCAACGTGAATCGCTTCAGAAAGGCTGGAGGGGAGGAGAGAGAGTGCAAGAAAGATGGATAGAAATGACTTTGGGAGGAGGCAACGCATTGAAGACGACTGCAGAGCAATGGGCAAGCTGACAGACACGTTCAAGCGTCACACTGTGGGCAGAGGAGGCAGCACGCTTCAGAAAAGCCACCGTCTACCATCTGTAACCATCGCCGTCGGGAGAGGAGAGACCCTGCCAAAAGAGGGATCAGGGGACTGCATGGGGAGTCGGACCTCCGCAGTGGGGTCAGGCTGCAAACAAGCCCCTTGCAGCAATTCATTAAGGACCCTAAAAGCAGAGGGGGGCTGCATCAAGGTAACAAGTCATGGACCAAAGTGCTTTTCCGTGGAGCTCAAAGCTTTAAACCAGGAGTTTGACTGGCTTGCAAAATCAGTACTATGTTTACTGTGGTTTCCAGGGCCCAGATCCACCCCCCTCACGCCCAAACTAACTCTCACTATTTTCTAAGGCCACTTCAGCCAAGTGCTTCCGCAGGATGGAGCCAGGGATGACACACGGGGGGGCAAAAATGCTCATGTGTACCTGCTCCGTGAAGATTTCCTGCGTGAAAATGGTCTTCATCTTGCTCAGGGAGCTTGGTTTTATGACAATCTAGGGGGAGGGGGAACAGCAAGTGATTAATCACAGTGTTGTGGGACTGTGGGGGGGGAGCGACACCCGAGAGAGAAATGAACAGTTTTACAATATATCACTTCCTGTCGTTACCTAGGGGAAAAACAGGAAACCATAAAACAATCAGTTAAAAAAGAACAGTTTAATTCTGAAGGGCTTAAAACTTAATTACTATAACAAATGGCTGTGCAGAGACGGCTGAGCAGGACAGAGATTAGAGAGCCTGGCCCCACCCCTCCACGAGGTTTGGTTTGATCTTCACGTTACCTTCATCCCCAAAGTGGAACAGACCAGTTCGATGATGGCGCTGAGCTGGTTGCTATGGAAATACATGGCAACCAGCAGCAGCATCTCTCCGAAGGAAGCGGACACACCTGCGGCACTGAGACAGAGGAAGCCGGGGGGGGGGGGGCAGGCAGAGACAGGGAGGGAGAGAAGGGATTTACACAGAGGTTGTAATGCGATTTATTAACCCTGCCCATCCCCACCACACACGCACGCGCGCACAGAGACTCACCTCTCGAAGTACTCCTCCTCCTTAATCATCCAGCTGAGCCACATCACCATAAGCTGCTCCTGCTCAGGCGTGCTGCAGGGGCGACATGAGTGACTATGGCAGGGACCCGCGCGGCCCGCGCTTCTCGGTGATGCACCAGGCCACACGCAAGTGCTCTGGCGCTCCAGAAACAAGAAACCAAGGCACTTAAACATTCTTCACTAGGAGGGCGATTAAGGAGCATTAAGAGGTGTCACGTCACCGCAAAGCGACAAGGACATCCAGTGTCACTGACTGACACGGGGGGGGGGGGGGGCATTTTACCGGGAGATAAAAGGGCCGAGCGCTTTTAGGGAGCGGAAGCCTCGTTCCCGGAGCGGCCTGGGAGCCCGCATACCTGACGAGGGTGGGAAAGGCCAGCAGCATGCAGAAGGAGAGCGAGACGAAGCGCACACCGGCCGGCGTGGCGGGTGGCCGGCTTGTCATCAGCTGTAGCAGCTGCTCGGCCTCTTCGTCAGTGGGTCTGCGGGGTCGTGGAGACACACAGGGACACGTATCCACAGACAGACTCTAAGTCAGGGCTTGCCAAATGGATTAGCCTCGGATCCAGACAATTATTTTTTTAGCGACGCACTCTGAGACCCACTGAAAATCGCCTCTTGACCCCCTTTTCAGTCACGACACACA
The DNA here is from genome assembly GCA_019775895.2 of Stomatorhinus ivindoensis. Lineage (NCBI taxonomy): Eukaryota > Metazoa > Chordata > Actinopteri > Osteoglossiformes > Mormyridae > Stomatorhinus > Stomatorhinus ivindoensis. The sequence continues at coordinate 15,651,656 of JABFEB020000104.1, read as the reverse complement.
GGTTGAGAAATACTGTTATAAACAACAGAGCTGACAGACACACCACCTTACTGCATTACTGCGAAAAGCCAGCTCAAGACCCACACTGCATCTCCACTGACTGACCAGAACTGTGACTGACCATGTTACACAGCAAAGAGACCATGCTAGACAGTAATATTACAGCGCTAAAGACAGTCTGCCTATAATCTTGCCTTTGGTTAAGCACTTACTGTAACAGCATCCTGCAATAATAAGAATTTACTTTCAGTAAAATCTGATTTATCACTGTCAATAGATTGATGGCATTTCGTGATTGCTCAAGGCTCCCGCACTATGAGGAATGCCCTAATGCTCTTTAGCAGTGACATATGTCGCTTTCAGGATTAATGTAGCATTTTAGCCACATGCTCATGCCAATGACATACCATCGCCCCCTGCTGGACGCCCCACAAGACCAAAACACCACTTGAGACCAGGCAGGAGTGTTGGAGCGGCCCAAAACGCAAAGGTTGAACAGAGTCAACAATGGCGCCTACCTGAGGCCCGCGATGCCCATGAGGGCACAGTACAGCCGCAGCAGGGCGCTGGCCTTCACCACGTGCTCCTCCCGCAGGCCAGAGTACCCTGATGAGCTGCCACCACCCTCAGAGTCGCCGTCGTCAGGCAGGCGCGTGCTGCGGGAGCGCGGCAGAATGGCCACCAGCTCCAGGAGCAGCTGTCTGCGCATCTGCCAGAGCACCGAGCTGCTCTCCCGCTTCCTCTAGGGGGCAGAGTCACAGCACCACCCGTCAGGGAGTTCCCACTGGACAAGCGGCTGCCGGTCAGCCACAGAGGGGGCCGCCATGCCTCTTAATCAGAGCAATTATTCAGGCGGTAAGTGGCCCCGCCTGGTGTTCCAGGTGTTAATCACACGCCAATTAACACACAGAAATGAGCGTCATGTCTGTCTGTCTTGCCGTGGTGGCCCCGGGGGGGGGGGGAGCAGAGCACCCACCTGCTGTCCGTTGCGGATGAACATGCCGAACCAGGTGCGCACTTTGCCGCTGGTGCCCAAGAGTAGGCCGCTGACGAAGGACACCAGGGGGCTGACGGCGTCGTCGGCCGAGTCCGGCTTGTAGTCCAACGTCAGGGCCACGCCCAGACCAGGGAGGTGACACTCCTCCACCTGGGGAGGGGTCACAGAACACAACTAGGCTGCAAAGTCACAATGGAGTAATTGGTAAACAACAGACCTCGAACAAGTCAATTAAATTAGGATAAATCCCACTATCATTATTTTCAAGACTTTGCTTGAGATATGTTGAAATTGTATTTAAAAGTATGTTTCCAATAGGTTTTCTTTATCTAACCATAATTAAGCTAATTTGATTAATCATCATGTTATTGGTTCAAAGCCCCTGGTTAATTTATATGATTAATGGCATTTTGGTTGTGCAGGATAATAATTAGCACCATTCTAGTCAGACTAATTATAACACAAGGAATATATTTCACTTTATTAGGTTTGTTTTTGAAAACAAACCTATTTCCTTAAAGAATATTAATAAAAGAGGCTCCTGGGACAGTGTCTTGTAATGACCAGTCAGGATGTATAAATTAAGGCTTTAGAGAGGAGCCAGTCGCTCCCAGAAGCAGTGGTTAGCGTTGGCGCTGCAAGGGTGACAGCTCACCACCATAGCACGAACGTTGAGGGACTGCGAGGGATTCATCTGGCATAGCTGCCGCAGTGCCTCCGTGCGGCGCCGGCCTCCCGCACTCTCCTCGTCCTGCCGTTCCCCGTTCTTGATGAGCCCCCTACACACTGCCCCCCCCCGCCGGCCCAATAACAGACATGTCATAAAACACGTCAAGCTGACTGTCCCACTACTACTCAAATCACAGACTGGCACGAGACACCCGAGGCTGGCCAGTCACTACACCAATTACATTAATTATTAAACAAATTCAATCCTTGTTTTACAGCCAATAATGAATAAACTAACTATACAAGTCAGCTAGCTTGATAGCTACGATTTCCATTATCTGAACTCGTTACCTATATTGTTTTTCCTACCACTACAAATCAACCAAATTAAGCAAAGATTCATATAAACACATGGTTTCCACTTCTGTACTGTATTATTGGCAAAAACACCAATAAAAGAGTAAAGAGGAGGAGCAGGAACAAACGAGGTGGCGCCCAGCAGAGATGTACCCTCACTGAAGCTGTCCGGGACATTAGCGACAAGCAGACAGAGGAACCAGTCGCCATTGCGGACGTGCAGCAGGGCCTCTGCGACTTCCACGATGGGCAGCAAGGAGGGCAATTCTGTAGGGAGATGGGGAGTGTAAAAACCCGGGGCATCCAGCAGCCGGCTCCTAATTCGGCACATGGTTCACAAATTAAACCCATTAGCTGAATCATCAGGGCCTTCGGCACTTCACCTGCTTGTAAGATGCACAGCACATCTGCTACCTCCTCCAAATACACGGGGCTTTCAAACAATTCCGAGGACTTCAAGAAGAACTCGCCATTTGAGTCAGAGACCTACGGGCAAGACAGACAGGAGTGAGGGATTCTGCAGCTGTTACAGACTGCCTCGGTCTAAATCATACCGGCTACTCATAAAAAGCTAAAATTAATGAATAGAAAAAAAAATACTGTGACAAATACATTCAAGCTAGCATCAATAGTATACTTTACGGTTCAAGAACTGAGGTTCCACTGTACCTGTATATAAACTAAGGTGTCCTTTTCTCATGGAGAGCAAGATGAGGCACATGAAAAATGCCTAATTTCTCCAAACAAATGAATTAAATTCCAATACTACTGCTGATTAGGGCTGAAACTAATCGATTAAATAGATTAAAATCAATTATTAAAATGGTTGTCAACTAATTTAATAATCAATTAGTTGGGTCTATGTTATTATACACATAAGTACAGCGGCTGCCTCCTAATTTGGGAGCAGTAAGCTAACCAAAGCCAAGGTGGCAGTAAAGTACCATTAAGCTGGACGCCGACCGCCATAAAAGAAAAAGGAGATGAGAACCAATGGCGTGCCTTGAGTAGCTAACGTGATGAATTCTGGCAAAGTAATCGACATATTAAACGATTATCGAAATAATCATTAGGTGCAGCCCTACTGTTGATGCCATTATTATGAAACATAGACTACCAGGGAATGACCAGGCAAGATGGATGACAGCAGCAAGGGGGCTGGGGGAGACACAGGGGGCTCTACCTTGTTCATTATTGCCAGCAGCTCACTCAATGCCAGCCTGAGCCTCCTGAGGGGGTCACTGTGCTCAAACTCCAGGGTCAGGCCATGCTGCAGCTGCGAAACCAAGACGCTCTCCCCATTTGACCCACCAGCCTTGTGCCTGCCAGGTACCAGGGACATCGAAACATTCAGCTGTTTTCCAATATAAAACGATGCAACGCAGTCGGCATGTGACAGGGGGAAGGTTTAACGATGACTTAAATGCAAAACCAGGAGGCTGGACACAGGTGGACATACATGTAATGTGTATGTAAACTAATACACCAGTGGCCTGTACTATGAAGCGGGGTTGCTGGCTTATCGGGGTAACTTGTTGGATATAAGGTACCACAGTTTAAATGGACTTCATATTTGTTCACTTACATTTTGCCCAGACCACCTTCAAGTTTGAAAAGCCAGTAACCCCGTTTGTAATACAGGCCCCAGCATAACAGGGTGGGAGAACTAAATAAATAGGTAAAAGTAATGATATTAAGGGAGTGGGGGTAGTACTTCTCAGGAATGGATAGGTAGGCAGCAGGATATTTATTGTTCTTACAGCCTTGGGGAAGAAACTGCTGCTAAATCTGACATTCAGCACCTTGGACATACAGCACCTTATATACTTGTAAGACAACTATGCCCATCACCATGGAGTAGCAGATGTGAGCAGTTGGTAACCCCAATGACAAGGGGTTCCCTAGCAAGCATCACAGGGACCACCCACACGGACACATTACCTGAGCTGCTGCTCCTTCCTGGCGTCCTGTTCCAGCGCGTGGAAATCAACAGACAGTAGCGCGACTATGGAGTTGACGGCCTCAACCCCTGACAGCAGGCGCAGGATCAGTTTTTTGTCCTGTGCCCAGGATTGGCTCTGGTCGGCTGGTGCACACAGCGCCATCCGCACCAGGCACGGCAGCAGAAGCCTCAATTCCGGGTCGCTGAGGGCCGCCAACCGCACCACGTCCACCTTCTGCATAGCTTCGAAGGCGTACGGGCTGACATGCTGCAGCCCCGCGCTGTACGACATCCCGCCGAGATCCCTGCACCTGCCTGGCACATGTTTAGGAAGAGGTAGCCGAATCAGGCAGCCAAGCCTCCGGAACTTATAGTCTGTCCACTGTCCATGAACAATATACAAGCAGCACACCTAGCTACGACCGTCTGCCTTCGGAGGCAACTGAACCCCGTAGTCATCTTATTTTATTTCATAAACCACTTACTACAAATGCATATTGAGAGCATCTCCGGCAGAGCGCTGATACGGGTCGCAGTGGCACCGTAGAACGTCACCCGAGATGCCGGGCGTTAGTGTTAACGCTTCAGCGAAATTCGAAGTTTCTACAGAGTTTACGATAATTTAATAAAATTCAGACGGATTATAGATAAACATTTATTGTAAATGAAAATAAATTAAATTTGGATTCTCACTTCATTCATACTTTAGAAGCGTATAAAGGATGTAGTGAATTTTTAATACCTATTAGATAACGGTAGCATTAACAATACAGATGTATTAAATGAGCTTTCGTTGCACATATTATAAGATCGCCGTCGTGTTATTCTCATCCGCTGCTTACCTTATTAGTTTTAATTTGGTATTTTTCCTGTAGCGACGGGGCAGGCCTTCACCCTCTCAACAACCTCGGGATTTCCTGATTCCGCAAAGCGTACTTCGAGCACTCAGCCTCGGCGCACCTCAGCTCGTCGCGTCGGTTCCATTCCACTAAGCAAGTAACTACATACACAAAGCCTTCATTGGTTTTTCTAAAAATTGAGGATTCTATGTGGATTATGTGGATGTTCCGAGGCTTTCACTGTCTCTTTCAGCACTCGATAGTTTATAATGTTAACCTGCACGGTTAGCAGCTCGGCTGGCGAAGCGACCCTGCTGGAGAAAAACGAGAAAGACAAGAAGCTGCCGCATGACGCGCGGAGAAAGCGCAGAGCGCCCGCACGAGAAAGATCACAGCACCATTGCATTATAGATCGCACACACTTTAATTGTGAATTACTTAATAAAACATTTCCGTACTGGGCTACCTGATAATAAGTCTACAATTTAGTTCCAGTTGCTTCAAACAAAAGAGAAATGTCGGAAAACTTAATGAATAAATTATTTTATTATTCATCCCAAACGGTTTAAAAAGTATGAACCTTTTTCATTGTTGTGTAAATTCCTAACCACAATTTGTACAATGTTCAGCTGTCAGGCTTCTGTAGCTCTAAACATCGTTTCTCCATAACTACCCATCAGAAACAAAACAAACAAAAACAGTGATTGTGTTAATGGGAATTGAACCGTCTTCCAGCTTCTAAAGATCACTTTTTCAATTCAAGAGCATTTCAAGCACTTCTCAGAAAGTTACAGAGATTAATAATTTGGATTTCAGAAACAATATAAAGATGAGAAAAACAGCAGGAGTCCAAGTGTAAGGTCTGGTCTGCAGATATCAAGGTCAGGATCTATTATCATTTATTTGCCTAATTAGTTACGTTTTTGCCTATTCCCAACTTAAAGGGTTATCAAAATCTAGTTACTTTGTACTATTAAAATATGCCAAATTTCCTGGCAGCAAATTAAACATAGGTGACATTTTCCTGGGATTTGCAACAAGGTGCTTCAGTTCCTGAAATGGGCAGATTTCACTAGTGAACTCCATATTACATTGCCTTCATTTCTTTTTCTTGTTTCAATGCATATTTTAATGACTTGGACCCACGTCGCAAGTTTTTCTCTTTTCAAACACAGGCATATGTATTTTTACATTTTTTTCCACAAAACAAGTGAGGTTTTATTCTGTGTTCACAGTAACCCTTGATAAACAAGTGGAGTCTAATTTATTCCTCCTTAGGAAACATTTAAAAGTATCAAGAATACTCTCCAGTGATATTTAATCACAATATTCAAAAGTCATCTGGATTTTATAGAGAAACTGTCCACTTTATTACTCAGATATTTTTCTTTACAAAATCAGAATTAACAATGTTTAAGGTATAGTTAGAATCAATGCAAAGAGCCAATCTTTGGACAATGTACTACTAAAAATAACCTGGATATTCCCTGAAACCTTCAAGCAAGCCAATGGTCAGTGCAAAGCAATACCTGCAAACTTGTGGTCAGCTAGTGAATGTTTTTCCAATGTCCATTCTGACCACCTTAACACGAGGAGGCAAATACATAGTGGAGTTAACACAGAAACCAAACATGGGATTTATTTCATGTCAATGCGATGTCTCATTTATCAAGAGCTCAGGGGAAAAAAAGCACTGGATTCTTAATATTCTATAACTCTGTTATTGGGAGTGAAAATGATTTCAATTAACACCATGGCTTAGTGGTAAACAAGATTTTAAATTGAAACATACACATCTTGTATAGATACTGGGGACTCATTTTTACCCAGTTTAGTACAATGTATTCAGTTCAGAATTATGGGAGATTTTAAACGTTTTCATCGTTCAGTTCAATAAGTTTCTGCTTAATAGATGTATTAGCCACATAAGGTTTATGAGTACATTGTACTAATTGTATTTTGTGAAATTCTTGAAATTGGAAAGTGACTAATAAAGAATGAACTTGATTTGACTTTAAAAGGCACCAGAATTTCATAAAACATGCATTTGAAGTCAAGGGGGAATGAGCTCAAATCTGGATAATTTCAAACTCCTAGAAGCTGTGAGCATATCTTGAAATATCACATCTATCCCATCTGGTCTCTCAGAACTTGCATTGAATCTGTGCTTGATGCCATATGTTGTGGTTTTTGCTCTCTGATAGACTTCTTGCAGGATAGTGCCATGCTTTCTAAATGTGCACATTGTGGAGAAACAACAGCTACAAAATCCAAAAATGGGGAAAAAAGTTGCCACTTTGTACAACTTTTTATACAGTAGAATCAAATAAAATCTGACATTTCATATTTATATATGTATATATTTACACAAACCACAGCAGCCAGCTTATTGACCTTCATGTGAAAAGTATCGACATGGATTCAATCACTTCAGAGAAAACTACTGATTTTAGAATCCCAGGGGAGAAACAGGTTCTTTGAACTCTGTATACAGGTTTTATTCCAACAACACCGGAAATGCCATTCATCTTCCCCTGTGTACAAAAAAAACTGCATATCCCGATAAATGGTAATTTACACCACACATTTAACAAAGCAATGGCTATGGCTAGGTATCAAAATAGTGGGGGGCGTTCACATCTCTGCAGGAAGGCCATACTTGACTAGGGTCGATGGGTTAAAGAAGGGTTCAGGCTGGGGAGGGGAGGGGAGGGGGGGAGGAGCCTCACCCAGGGCAGTAGGCACACATCCTGACATCCAACAACCAGGCTGGTGGGGGAACCTGAGGGTCGGCTAGACCGAGATGTACAATGGCTACATTTCATTTCTTGAAAGACAAGGCTTCCCTGTTGTCCATGGCCAGATTTTACACATCATTCCCTCCCCCCAAAAAACACAAGCACAGGAGAATTGAGTTGACGCATTTTATTCCTAAAACAGAGGCTGCACCACACGCAGTAGGGCAGCATTTATATAGATTTTATATATATATTGCCGTTTGGTTTTTGTGTCTAAATGTGTGGTATAAAATACTATATAAGACAATGTACCTGTTATTAGAACACAGTGAACTTCATTGCTGTACAAGTACTCTGCACTACAGCTTAGCTGTAAGCCCCCCACACACAAGGCATGGACATAAACCCCCAACCTACTTCATCTGTACATCGTGACGATACAAATCTGTCCCCCTTACAAAAAATAATACTCTAAAAGCAACCTACTGCAACTTTATTTTTGTAGTTTTTGTGTTTGTTTTTTTTTTTTAAGACGATTACATACATTAGACCAATTGCTTTAAAGCAGGAAGGCAATATAAACCTTCTAGATTTTTGAATATATAAAAGGTTAAGAAATAAGACAAATTATACATTTAAAAACGTACAATAAATAAGATAGATGCAGGCATTTCAACGGGATACAATTCCATCCAATGATAGGAATTTCAGATCTTGATGCGAGACTGATTAGTTGGTTTCATGACTGAAAGTCCCTCATCCATATTATACAGACGTGTGACGCAGACTGGCCAATTTCAGTGTTTCTGCGGGGAATACCATGGCTGGGGTGGGGGCTTGCCCTCCCATCACTGGCCCTGCCTCCCAAAGGCCACCGAATCCCTGGGGGGAGCCGTGAGGCCAGTGATGGGGCCTGCACTGCTTCCATGGTACTGGCTTTCTGGAATACTCGGTGCATTGAGAGACCTCCAAACTCCTATAAAGTCCAGCACTGTAGTCATGTGACAGGTAAATCCCGTTCGAGCGCCACTGCCATCCTCTTCCTCCTGCGGTTCCTCCTCTTCTCCTGGCTGCCCTCTTCCGTCCGCTACAGCATGTTCATGATAAAGTTGTACATCTGATTCAGCACCACAAAGTGAATGGGCAGGCAGGACCGCCTGTCCTGCATTGCTGGGTCGCACGTCAGCCAGGAGAGGGCATTGTACTGCTCCAGAACAAATCTGCACAGTGTAGGGGGAGGGGGAGCGGGGGTGGAAATAGGTGTTAGGAAAACTTCCACAACTGAACACAATACAGAACACTGTAGCTCAGTTATTCAATCTAATCAAAAGGGTGTTTACTATTTAACTACCAGGGCTAACTGCTAACTGTGGTTTTAACAGGTTAGTTACATTTTCAGGAGAAGTCATAAGAAAAGCGGAATACCTGAGCACGTCTGAGGTCTGGTTGGAGTCGAGGGGGTGGGAGTGTTTGCCATGCAGCAGCTCGTCTGATTGCACTGAAGACACGTGGAGGTGCAGAGAGGCCTGTGGTGACGAGCGGGACAAGAATGAATTTTGAGGGATCTGCACATTTCAACACCAGCGCACTCCACAACGAGAAGCTTTCCCCCACCACACGTTATTTTACTGGATGGGAGGGGGAGAACAACAGCCAGCAATGAGTCATTCGCTAAACCAGACATCCGGCCTGACTGGCAGATCCAAGCCCTCGGGTTCCATCTCCACAAGCTGGAGGATTAGGATGATTTGCTCATTTGGTCAATTACTCAAAACGGTCCTACAGGAGAACAAATCAATTATTCGCGATTGGGAAGTACAGTCGGAAGAGGCAGCCATAAGATGCGATGGAGATGCAACAGATGTCTGGAAATGTAGCACCCAGCACTGAGCAGTCATTCCCGCGGCAACACAGAGGAGCCGCTCACCTTGAGGAACAGGGGGCACTGGTTCTGTGCTTGCGGACAGGCTGACCAAAACCAGTCGGGCAACGGTCCGGCCTTAGCAGTTGACACGAAGTAGCCAAGGGCCAGAGGTTGCTGGAGGATGTTGGGGGCCTCGTCGTGAGACTCCATCCGGTCGGTGCTCTGACCCTGAGCGGGGGCAGGGCAGGGGAAGGTACATTAACCATTAAGCTACCATGAGGAGAGCAGCACAGAGAGCATGCCAGCCAACTCACCTTGCTGCCATCCCCGCCGTGGTGGTAGTGTGAGCCTGGCGAGTGCACAGGTGAGGTGGTGGGTGAGGCGGGTAAGATGTTGATGATGTCTGGGTCCACCAGGTCATTCTCTGTCTCCAGCAGCTCAAAGATGCCGATTGCATCCGGCCCGTCTGGGGGAGGCAGGAGAAATCCGGACGGGGGTAAGTGAAGCATGTTTGGCTAGTTCAGTCCATAGTGATGATTACGTTTAAGTACCAACCCACCATTGATGGGGTTGAAGGCGATGTCAAGGTTCTCCGTAGTGTAGCTGGAGCTGGCGACCTGCACGAAGGCAGAGGTGGGAAACACCAGGATGTGCGTGCAGGACGTGTCCTGCGGCGTGTTCAGCTGTGATGTCTGCATGTTCAGCGTCGTGCTGCGGCCGAAGACGGATCCCGTAGACACGGAGTCTGCGAAGGCCGGGAGATTAAATGTGACTTCACCAGACAAGCAGCCACCATGTAAGAGTAACAGGCCACTGCTTTCAAATTAGCTTCAGTGAAGAACCACAGCATTAAATTCCCAGATACTCTTCCAATAACAGTGGTGCAAAACAGATAAGGCTGATGTCTATTTTAGTGATAAAATGCCCCACCGCTGGCCACGATGTCAGCTTAGGGTTTGACGCTCAGGAACACAATTGTTCACTCCAGCAGTGAGTCTCGCTACCTGGCATGATGAGGAAGGAGCCTTGGGGCTCCATGGCAACCAGGCAGGCGCTGAGGATGCTGGGAGTGTCTGCGGCAGAGATGCCGCACATCCTGCACATCTCCTTCAGGCGGCGGCTGAGGGACTGTAGGTTGCGTCTGCTGAGCAGGATGCTCCAGTCTGGGGGGGGGGGGGGGGGGGGGCCGGG
>JABFEB020000104.1:15625223-15640707 GCA_019775895.2 Stomatorhinus ivindoensis | reverse complement strand
AGGAAATAGATGTGTCTCAGAGCACCACAAGGGGATGCTACCCAGAGTACAAAATAATTATTTGGACTGCAAGTCAACTAAGTCCAGTGCTGATAGGTATAAATGAGGCACTAATTAGACCGAAATCTGAATCCTGCAAGAGCTCCATCGAGGAGTTATTGACCCCTTAAATAAGGTAACCACAGTTCTTGAGCAATAATTGTGCTCTGGAAGAGCACCCCAGGGCCCCATCGCAGCCAGCCAGCACGCAGCGCACCTGTTAGGGACATCGATGCTGATGACGCAGGTCTCCAGCAGCTCGCCATAGAGGTCAGTAGCAGTGGCCAGCAGCCATCGCTGGTCGTGGGACAGGCAGTAGCCCACAAAGAGTACATTGTACTTCTGCGAAGCCTCGCCGAACGTCTCGCCCAGCTCCGTCTGCTTGTCCTTCACTGGTGCCAGGATGAAGGGCGGAGTATACAGCCGCAGGCACTCGGGTCGCTGTCGATGACACCGGGGGAGGAGGGGGGTCAAGACCCACAGGCAGGGCTCTGACGATAGAGTGCTCAAAAAGCCACAAGGGGCCCATACCTCTGGGCTCTGGAGGGCAGTGTCCAGGGCAAGGCCCGGCCCGAAACCCGTCAGCGTCTTGACGTTGGTGGAGGTAGGTAGGGGGCGCCGGCACTGGGAGAACACTGAGAAGGCCAGGGACTTGAGGTGCTGCACGTAGACATGGCGCTCCTCGCTGCGGACAGGCTGCAGTAGGTACTGGCAGGGGATGATCTGGCGTAAACAGGCAAACCATCAGATATACACAGCACAGGGAGGCCCAAACCCTTAGCAAGAAACCAGGGTAATGGAACACCCCCCTCCTACCTGCACAAACACGGCATTCCTGACATGTGGAGGCAGGAACTGCAACAGCTCCAGATAGCAGCGCAGCAGGCCCAGGGTCCACACGCTGGAGTGCGACCCACCCTCTGGCTCCTCGTAGCTAAACGGGTCCACGATGTAGATCATGATGGCCGGCGGATAGCTGACGGCATGCGACTCGCCATCTGTAGGGACGCCAACCTTCTCACGCTCCATGGTGCTGTGAGAGAGGGGTGCCCAAGCCGGGGGTCACTGGGGGGGCTTTGGAGTAGTGCAGCATCACAGTCAAATGGGGGCCATGATCCTCGGGCTCAGGCTGCCTACCTTTCTGCTGGTTCCGTGGGCCCCTGTGCATTGTTGCTGCCAGCTACCGCATCCCCAGCGACTCCAGTACCCTGAGCAGTGGCTGGCTGCCCCAGCTGTGCCCCCTGCGAGCCACTGGCTTGTGCGGCCATACCGGAGAAGGGTGGGAAGGAGCCCGGCTTGGCAGACTGCATGGCACCACCTGCCCCCTGGGGGCCCGGGGCCCCAGGCACTGCTGGATTACTGCCACTGTTCAGGCTGCCACCAGAGAGCAGGGAGCCACCAGGCGCACCAGCGGCCTGCGACCCAACTGATGAGGAGGAGGAGGAGGAGGAGGAGTTCGGGGGCTGTGCAGGCTGCGTGGGGGCAGGTGCGGGGTTTGGCTGGGTGAGGAGGGAGCCGTCCAGAGACTGGGTGGAGAGGTAGGGTGCTGCAGGAACGAGAAGGTGGCCATGAGCGAGAGGAAACACATGCAGGTTTGCAGACTAAAACTTCTGATCAGGCAGAGATATCAAGGCGGCTTCAGCCATAGAGATCATAGAGATAAAAATGGCCACCCATCCATTGCCCAGCTCCCAGCCACTCCCACCACAAACCATCACCAAACCATCTGTACATTTACAGGATGGGTAAAGAGTCTCCCTTTAAACCGGCAGCACTCCCATTGCTTGTGAAAAGGGAATCACGACGAACGAGACGCAAGACACCAGGGTGACAGACCCGTATAGATCCCGTGGCGCACGGCCAGCCAGCGGCCACTCTGACGTACCGAGCTCATGACGGCACACTTGGGCGTAGAGTTTGAGCTTGCCAAAGGCGTCGCCGTCGCTGGCCGCCTTAACGAACCAGTCGCTCACGGGCCTCTCGGCGAGCTTCCGGGAGGCGGAGCCACCCACACGCACAATGCCGTCTGCGTACACTCTGGAGATGGGCCGGTGCTGGCCGAGCCGGCAAGACTGTGAAGGACGAAACGGGCGGCTGGAGTTACCCATCAGATCGGAGGGCTAGCAGTCGCTAGCAGGATGACGAGCTGACAAACAACATGGCTGAAGGAGAAAGATTCCTGCACAGAATGGGCTGTAGCCATGATGCCACCTCACCTCATAGACTGCAGTCAGGTCTCTGAAGAAGCTTTTGGCGCCATTGAGCAGTGCATCATTCTCGGGACAGACCACCAAGTAGCCCACATCCCTCTGGGAGCCGAAAGGGTCCAGCAGCAGCTTCTCCCAGTAGGGCAGGCCGAAGGGTGACAGGACCACAAAGTCGTACTCGTAGCCCACCAGGAAGGTGGGTATGGGCAAGGGCTCAGGGGACTCGTCCGTGCCTAAGGGGAGAAGACGCTCAGCATCTGGAATCTCCTTCAGGCCGCGGGCAGCTGGCTGTCCCATTAGCAGGGGCTTACCGTACGAGCCTCGGCCTGCCATCTTGTGGAACTGCTGCCAGGTGAGGGGACCCTGCACGCCCCAGGAGCGCACGGTCCGCTTTTTCTGGATGGCATCCTGCAGCACAGGCTGCAGGGACATCAGCACCCGCAGCACGTCCTGGGAGCAAAGCATGCTGACATCCACAGCTGGGTGGGGGGGGGGAGAGATAGCAAATCAGTACAGCCAAGGGAGAAGGCGAGGGCAGGGCGCTCTGAGCGGGGTGCTCACCGTTGCGTTTGGCCCAGTGGTGGAGACAGGTGCTCTTCACCAGCACCTCGTCCACCTTGCCACCAGACATGTTGTCCATGAACTGCCGGCCGTGCTCCAGCGCCAGGTAACAGTCTCCATGGTAATCCCGCTCCTCCACACGCACGGAGGCGGGGCTGCTGGCCGCACCATCTGCTTCCAGGCCCAGCATGGGTGAGAATGGGTTAGTACACTGATCCTGGAGCAGCAGGATGACCTCGTCGGGGACCCGGTCCCTCAGCACGCCGGGCCGTTCTAGGGAGGCAGCACGCAGGGCCTCAAAGCGCCGCTCGGCCTCACGGCCCGCATCCGTGCCACGCCCAATGATATCCAGCTCATCCTCCAGGAACAAGCCGGCGCCGTTGCCGTAGCGCCGATTGACGACAGCGCTGAAGCCACATGTGCAGGTGTACTGTGCCTCGCAGTTGGGGTCGCTGATGTAAACACCCACGTCAGCACCCTTGATGTTCATGTTGCACTCACAGATGCAGCAGCTGTCAAAGTTGCAGTCCTTGAAGAGGTTCATGACGGACTCTGACAGGATGAGCGTGACGTAGAGGCTGTGCGCCTCTGGCACCGATGGCACGGTCGCTGGCTCCACAGAGTTGAGCGGCCGGCAGGTTGAGGGCGTGGACGCGGGGGAGTATAGCTCCTCATACTTCAGCGAGCCCTGCACACTGGAGGGCCCGCGAGGCGTGCGTGGAGTGCGGGGCGTGCGCGGCGTTGGTGCCGAGAAGCGGGGGGTGGCTGGGGAGGGTAGGATTCCTGGGCCACTGTTGCTTGGAGGGGCACTATTTGAGAGGAAGGGGGTTTGCGTCTGGGGCGTGTATGTCTGGCTGTAGTCCTGGTCCAGGGCACTGCCCACGCTTGGGATGTTACTGCAGGGAAGACAGTTTGTTTGTTACACAAGCGCACGAGATAGACCCTCACCGCACGGAGAGCTCTGCTGCCTCTAGTGGGAACACAGGACAAAATTAGTGTACAAACTACTAAAACAAGCTGAACATGAAACTACAGCCAGCAGGCCTGCTGAGGTACTGAATATGCGTCTATGCGAGGCCTCTCGCCTCGCCCCGTTCCATCCCTTCTCCCGTAGAGGTGCTATTTCCAGACGGCCAGTTGCTGTGGACACACGGCCCCCGAAATACCACACAGTTACATGCCTTAAAATTAGAGCTGACTTGTGCTGCTGGCATAGACGGCCTGAACACGCAGTCATTAACCCTCTGGGGTCTACGGGTAGGAAACACTTTCACTGACCGGGGCATGATCACACATTTCTTCAAATATCATAAACTTAATTCATGGCAAAAATAATTTCATATATATTTGTTTTGCCATTACACTCATTTTTATTTGAATGTATATGGTAAATATTAGATTTTTGTTAAGTTTGTAAAGTATAGAAATTGCTAAATGCAGTTTGGAACACTTGCAGAAACATTATAAAAGTACATAGTAAGCAATGGTGGCAGTTTTTTTGATCCCAGATATCTGATCACCAAAGTCTTGAAGTTACATGAAGATGATTAAATGGTATAGATGGATGAATAAATAAGAAAAACCTTATTTACTCGTCACCATTTCTGGTCTCCTTCCATTGAATATGTAGCAACTTTCATGTGTATGAATGAGCCATTGTCACCTGGCAACATCTCCCCCCCCCCCTTATGCCGCGAATGGGGATGTATCTGGATCGCATTTCACCGCTGCGTTGTTGATCAAATTACCATGCGAATGCGATTTGAATACGCGCTAATGCGGCTATTTAGAATGTGAATAGTGATCTTCGGGTGACAGCGGTACTACACGCCCCCGATGCAGGTAAAACAAAGGTGACATGGTTTACTTTTTTGCAGATTTAAAGTAATTTAAATTTTTTTAATACTTCCGACAATGGACGTTTTGAAAAGGCATAAATGATTTAGCCAGCGTTTTTTTATGATTCTACAAAAAGATTTCAGTGAGATCGAAACTGAAACAGATGCGAAAAGTATGCTGCATCGCTGAAGGCGACGATGCACGCGACCCCATAGGGTTAAGGTACTTTGGCTGCTTTTCTGAACCAAGCTGCTTTACAGGCTGAGAATTCACTGCCCAGTATAGCAGCAACCAGCTTTCCTTCCACTGCTTGATTTACACCGAGGAGAGAACCCACATTCCTGCACATTTCCCCACACACAAACTGTAACAAAAACAGTAAAAATAAATAACATTTGAAATCATTACCTGGGTTAAGATCTGAACAGCGGCATATTTAGAAACTCAGTTTTTTTTGTGGTGGTCAAGGCTATCACCATAAGTAGTGAGATTGTTAGGGGGCCGGAAAAACTGCCATCTCTGAGTCATTTATAAAGACCATTAACTGAGAATGGCCCGGAAGTAAATTCCAGGGCTACTTCTCCAAAACGACAGAAGAGATCAGGTCAGCGAGGACGCTCTGTAAGTGTAAGCTTGTCAGTGTACGCACGTGTAGACCCCCACCCACACATCTGATGCTTCCAGACTGGTTTCCATGAGTACAAATGTGTGAAATGGGGGCTGAGCACGGGGGTGGGGGTGTAAAGCTCATATTACACCCTCAAGCAAACAGCTTTCAGTGTGGACAGACAGTCTGGGAGTTAAAAGATGACGAGGAACACACTTAGATGGGGGGGGGAGGGGGGGTAGCAGCTTACCTGTCCTTGTTGATGAAGGTCAGGCCGGGCACTGGGTTCAGCAGCTCCAGTTTGCCCAGCGCCCAGCTGGGCCTGTACACACACTCCTCGGGCAGGCTGATGGGCGGCAGGCACTGGCTGGGCAGCGTCTTAAGGGGCGCGAACATGGAGCAGCCCACAAAAGCCTGGCACTGATCCGGCTTGTACACGAATGAGAAGTCCTGCAGATTGGGGGCGGCACATAACACACAATGTGTGGGCAGATATTTTCACAGCACCTGAGACCTTTGAAGGTGCATTTCGTGTCCCTCAAAGCTAGAAATGCCTGCATCACATGTTTAGCAGCTGACCCAAGGCCAGTAGATGGCTTGCAGACTAACGGTTTTCAGTAATATGCAGTTGGATATTAATAGGAGTAGAGTGTGTGTGTGTCTATATATATATATATATATAAAATATACAAAAAATACACACACACACACAAAACAGTTCAGGGACACCCTAATAAAATCGAGCGTGATTTATAGAGTGTAGTGCAGATATTTGAGGGCATGGGCTACTGGGTGTAGAGGGCAGACTGGAGGGCCGACAAACCTTGATTTCAGATGGCTTGGGACTGCAGAAGCTCTCCTCCACCTCGATCTTGAACTGGCCGCCCAGTGAGGCGGTGCTATCGAGCACGGTCATGCTGGCCCCGGTGTCCATGCCGCCATACTCCTTGCCACCAGTGTTCATAGGGGAGTAGCCCATGATGTGCTGCTCCAGGGAAGGAGGGGTGGGGAACATCTGCTGCAAGTCAGCAGAGCCTGAATTTAGAAGGGGGGGGGGGGGCAGAAACAGGCCTAATTAGAATCCACATAATTATCAACAAAAAAAGTGTGGAGATCAAACTTCATGATACTCTGGATTTAAAAACTGGTACGATCCCTGGAAAACACTACTTACTTAAACTATACTGTACTATACTAAACAGCAGAATGATAGAGGTGAAACTTGTATAAGTCACTCAGAGGATGCTCTCTTTTTTTTAAGGGATGCCCCATTCAATGGAATTCTGTTTTTTATTACTTGACAGGGGTTTCAGAAGCACAACATCTCTCAGTCCAGGCTGGACAGTCAAAAGGTAATAAAATGTGGCTATGAACACAGGAGGCCATGTCAATCCCTCCCCTCAGGCTGCGTCTTATGGTGTGCAGGTGTTAACCAGCAACTATCTGCAGCGATGCCTGAGACACTGAAACCAGCTCCATTTCAAAAGAGCGACACAAAAATACCCAACCCGTCCACCAGGTGGCACTCCTTGGAGAAATCTGACGAGTAATCAATTAACCGGCGGCTAGCTCTTTAACTTGCATGGGAAAAGACAGAGACAGCCTAGCGGGGAGTAAATGGCATTTCGGTACCTCATTAATTTGCTTTTGCTGCGCGTTTGGGGCATTTAGACAGGTTTAAAAGAGCCAGATCAATGGCTCGTATTCAGCCGGGAGCTGGACGGTCTTACTTATGCAGGAGAGGGGGTCCAGCGTTGCCGGCTTCGCTTCCTTGTTGCCGAACTTTTCATCTGTCCCATTGACGGCTCGCCTGGAGCCGGGCTATGGAGAAGAGGAGAGGCAGGGCGTAAGCATGTAACAATTATTGCAAAGACAGACAGAAATACTCAGCGAGGACTTAGCTTAAATTATTATTATTATTTTTTTTATTTAAAAAGGATCGAGCAGAACCCTGCACAAATACTCTCTGATCATTTTTGGGCCTGGCAAGCTAGCAAAGACCTTCTCAGTATACTGGGAAAATGGCATTATTTTAACACTCAGTACCAATATGTATAGATCAGTCTCCACACACACGTGCGCACAGCGAGCCCATCTGGCAAGGCCATTTCCAGCTAATTGGAAATTTATTACGGTCCGTCTCTGCCGCATGCCGCTTTTGTTCCACTGACCCCAAGCTCATCCTCGTCAGAGTTAAAGATGTTATCCAGGTCGTTGATGGAGACCGCCAGGTCTGTCTCGTTCATCAAGCTGGTGGAAGCCGTGCGGTTGTGGGCGGCGGCACGCTGGGCATCTGCGGGAGACATGGGCCATCGTGAGCACCCCTCCGTTGGACTGTTTTGGTAATACTATCATCGCCAAAGGTGTGTGCCTGTGTGTATAAAGGGGTGTTTGCTGGCGTCTCTGCATGGGGGGCCTTACCCGACTTTCCAGACGGACTGAACAGCGACATGGCATCCTCGCAATCCGCTGAACCTGCACCACCATCATCGCCCTGCAAAGGGATGGAGAGAGGAGCAGAGTCACAGTACTGCTTCAACTAGGCAAAAAACTTGGCACACTGATGCAGGAAGATAGCTTTATGTACAGCGGGGGACCTGCAGTTCAGAAAAGGACCTGTAGGGGGCACCACTCTACCCCTCAGGGGTAGATGCTTCCATGCATATTCAAAGCATCATAAAAAAGGCGCAATTTCTGCTAGATAAGAACAGAACTAGCAAAAAGTACATAGCATTAATATCTGAGGAACTATCCAGGAAAAGTGCTTCAGAGCAGCCTGTCCTAATTTATCAAGAGTGGGTGCTTCATTCCCTTGGGGGACCAGGACTTGCTCTCCATGGTCAAACAGAGACGGCATTCCAGACAAATAGCTGGTCAGTTGAGGCCGGTTGAAACCCAGTAAAACCCAAGCTGGCCCACGTTCAAAGCTTGCAGCCTGAAAGGACTCGCAGCATTTCATCTCTCCACGTGGGGGGCTGTGCCTAAATATCCACACCCCTAAATAAAGGAGCCACGGTAGGAACAGCGGAGAGTGTCCTGCTACACCATTGTGGAACCAAGCTGGACTGGGCCAACAAAAAGGGGGGGGTTAAGGACCAGGGATCAGCCATCAGCACAAACAATAAAAACTCCAAGAGCTCCAGAGGGGCCATCGGAGAGCAGGAGGCCATCAGGCTGTGGATAATCGCTGCCTGTCTGAAGGAGGAAAGGCAAAAAAAAAAAAAAAAATGCAAAAATGTGATGGGAAAGACTGGCAAAAAAGAATTCACAGAATGCAGAGGAAAGGAGAATAGCAGGAAAGAATCTAGAGAGTCGGCATCTTCCAGGACGGCAAACAATGGGGTGGCGAGTGCGGGTTTCCTGCAAGGGGTGCCCTGCGGGGGGTGACCCCGGCATACCTTGTGTTTCCTCCCCGCCTCCCTCTCGCCGCCCTGCTTGTCCTTTTTGTCTGGGAACATAAATTCCACATCGCCGTCCACGAAAGCATACGGGTCCACCTCGGGCTCGTGCTCGCCGTCGGCAACTGCTGCCGCCAGGTACTGGTTCTTCCTTTGCAGGTAGGTCTGCACCAGCTCCTCTGACACCTTCAGTGACTTCTTAGATGTGGCCATTAACCTGAGGGGGGACATCATATATGACAGATGGCCACCACATCATGGGCTGAGGGGGAATTCCGATAAAGCTCATACAGGACCGGTCCGGGACGTTTCCAAATAAAAAGTTTCCTCCTATTAGAGTGACAGTAACTGAATCAACTTTCATTTCCTGTTCTGTGCAGCTCTGTGTCAGTCTAAAGACCATCTGTGCAGCAAAGACTCACGGGAAACATACAATTAGAAACCACACAGGACCAGGGGGTCTGTTAGGTAATATTACGGCATAGAAGCAGCTGAGAGTTAAACTGAAATTTATGGTGAAAGTAACCTGATTTCTGGCTGTAATTGCCTTTAAAATTTTACTTGGCTCTTGTTTTTATTTTAACTAACTGCTGCAGACTCAAGTTGTACAAACTCGAAACAGACTTCAGAACAAAAACCGGGATATTTCAGTCGCTGGACAGGGGGAAGCCCCCACAAACACACAAAGGGCCAGGGATCAATACCACACACAGATTTCAGAAAATACTTATAATGGGCAGGAGCTCACCACCATCACAGGTTCAGGTAACTCAGTACACACATCTAATGCGACTGTCACACAGACCCAGTTTACCAGAGCACAACTCATACTGTCAGGGTGTAGTGCTTCAAAAGCAGAGAAAACACACTACATGAACGCAGATCCATTAAAATCATTCTCTGAAAGAACCTCTCCATGATCCTCATGCGACCATAAAAGTACAGCAGTGAGAACATGGATGTTCACGTCATTCTATGGATGAATGATCCTTCATTAATGCCTCTCGTTTTTACTGCCATCATTTCCCGCTCCATGACACTTCCCCAAAAGGCGTCAGCATGCAACTCGATTCCAACATGACCAACTGACAGACCAATGGCAAAGTGTCGCCATGGAGACATTGGGGGGGGGCGGCGGGCACGATTACCAAACAGAGGGACCATAGCGGACCTAAGCCTGACTTCACAGGTCGGTGGACAACAAAGGCACACGGACTGCTGTGGGCGACAGCCCTGCTGAGCGAGGGGCAGTGTGGGCAGCGTCGCGTGTGAAATTCCCACCTCACGCGTGCGGAGCAGAGGCACCGACCCAGGACGAGGACACAGGCTGCCGGGCCAGTTCTGATCCTGAGCCTGACCAGAGATTAATGGCCATTCAGAGCTCCATCCAGAGGATTACACAGCACCAAAAATAAATGGAGAGTATCCTGGAATTACATAACCCCACCAGGATTCCTGCTAAGATGGACAAGCTCACATTTTTTTCTGGCCTCTCGGATCCATGTGTGAATCGCACCACCCTCTCCTGCCCCCCCCCCCAGCCCCCAGGCTATCACAAACGAGGCCACACTGCACCAATGGGTCAAACGGTGGGTAATTAAGGCAACGCAGGCCCCTGAGCCATGAGTGAGGCCCTCGAGTCGGCGTGGCGGTTCATTAAAGTTGGACAGAACGTTCCAAGAGCGGCCGGCAGCAAACTCACTCTGTGACCGAGACGACAGCATCCTGCCCCCCGAAGGTATCATCTCGCAGCTTGTCCACAGGCAGCTGTGGCGTAGGGAACTCGAGGTCTTTTCGGCGTGGCAGGTTGAAGCAGCGCCAGGGCACGTGTGCGGAGTCATCCTGCAGGCTGACGGCGGCCCCCACGTACACAGTGGGCTCCAGAGCCTCAGGGAAGGCCGTCTGGAAGGACGGGGCTAGGGCTTCCAGCTGACTGTCCTCCGGACCCTTGGAGGCCGCAAGGCAGGGCTCGGAAGCCGGCTGGTAGAAGTGGGGGCCGTGAGGGGTGGAGGGGTTTTTCACCGCCTCACCAGGCTCGTCACCACGGTCGCAGGGGTGGGGGCTCAGTGAGGGGGGCTGGGGAGAGCCCACCATCTCCGGAGGGCCATTGTGCAGCTGTGGCGTCTTGGTGGCAGTGCCGCTGACCACGTCAGTGTGCCGGAGGCCAGAAAAACGGCCCGCATCTGGTGCCCGCATGCCCAGCCTTTGACTGGTGGCGTCGGGCTCCAGTGCCGCATCCTCGCATGTAGAGTTGCGGTGGTGGAATGGCGTCTGCGGCCGTTTCTGCTGTTTGTCGCCCTTGTCTGGCTTCTCCGCCGCCTTGTGCTTGGGGGCCGGCTGGGGGGGTTGGCCAACGGACTGGGGCTGCCCTGAAACACTGCCAGCTCGCTGCTTGAGGGTTTTGTGCCTGGAAGGGGGCGGGGGGGCAGATAAAGGTTAGAAATTTAATATAAAAAAAAAAAGGAAATGACAAGTTTAAACCACACAAAGGCTCACCCTGCAGATTTAAAAAAATGCATCAATCTCGTCTGTGACAAACAGCACCCCGCATTTCCTCATGACTGAGGCAGGCTTACCAAACCATCTAAGCCAGGGCTCTTCAAACCTGGACCTGGATTACAAATCCAGGCCCTGTTTTCAGTTCTCCCAGGTAGGAAGTTTGATGATTACTGATTCTGATTGGCAAGAGGCTTCACACCAGACTCACAAAGGCGGCTGGAAAACCAGAAGTGCTCGGACCTCGAGGATTGATTTGAATAACCCTGATCCATGCAGTTATGAAACTAATGGCATGTCAGTCACAGCCAGAGCAGAGCCCAGTTTTGATTGGCTCAAATTAGCAATTAATCTAACTTGTAATGGCAATGGGTTTTTTTCTTTTTTTTCTTTCAGCGGTTGGTTCCACAGGTGAGATTTCCCTGCTTTTCTTTATCACATTGTTTATTGTGGGGGGGGATCAAAGTCAGAGAAGGGACAGCCTACCTGGAGCCAGCCTGACACGCACACGGCACAGATGGCCCCACCCAGGCAGAGCTGACAGCCGCCATGCACTTTATAATCACAGACGGGGGGTGGAGGATCCAAACGCACATCTCCGATTTCAGTCCCTCGCGAAGTCTGCCGACTGGATTCGGCACGATAAACTGGGAGTGTCTGCTTAGGGCTGGGCTGACACGGGGGTGGGACACTTGTGGTCATGCAGGTAGTGTTCACAGCTCAGGGTGACTGATCCACCCCCCCCCATCGGAGGGTTATGAAGCGATCAGCTGTTTGACAGGCCCAGGAAGAGACAGGAGGCACCACCGATGCACACAAGCGCTAACCTCTGCCCAGCTGATGAAAATGTGAGACAACAGGAATTTGAAAGGGGATTTCCCAGCACGCACCGCCCCATCAAAGTGAAAAGTTCAAGCTGTCATTTTAGCAGCATTCCCCAGCCCAAAGTCATGTCCCACAAGCCTGAGTGATGGACCAGCCCATGAAGGCCCCTCCCACTTCCAAGAGATGCTACAGGACCCATGCTGGTCTGGGGGAGGTTAAATGCTCCAGAGGACAGTTCTCTATTTTAGTTGCGAGTGCAGCAGAACGGGACATTCTCAGGGAGTGACACGATGCCTACTCAGAGACTCGGAGCATGGAATCAGACATGTGCGTGAAGCCAGAGATCATTGACTGTGACCCCAAATACCAGAACCCGCCGAAACCAGCTGGCCTGTAGCACGGCTCTCTCACCTTGAGCAGTTGCAGTTGGATCTCTGTGTGGGCTCCACAAAGTCCCAGGCCCCCAGTTTGTCCCCTGGCTCCTCCTCGCAGGCATTGCTGCCACCACTGCTGGCTACTGGGAACTTCCTCCTGGTGACCAGCAGAGGCTCCCGTTACCCTGGGCCGGAGTGACCAGGCCGTGTTGTTTTTCCGAAGGTGCGGAATTAGGCTGGCACCAGTCTCAAAACAGCACGGCGTAAATACATCGATTAAAACGCTGACAAGTGGCTTAAAATAAAGGTGGGGTGGGGTGGGGCCAGGCGGGAGGGAGCTAAAAATACCCAGGGAGGGCAGCACCCTCGTCTCTAGGGCTAACTGAACTGTGAACACGCCTGGCAGGTGAGTCACCGCGTTAGTATCAAGGGCCCACTGCAGGCTGATTGCTAATCCTGCTTTGGCGTGGGGGAGGCGGGACCGGAGTCACACCCTCACACGTACTTGTTCTGGCCTCGGTTGAGGTTGCACTCCTGCCAGACTCGCTCCACCACCTGGCCGGCTAGCTTCCGCGGGATCCTGCCACCGTGGTGGCCCGTGCTGTCCACACTGAAGCCGTCTGACGCCGATGGGAACTTCACCCATTTGGGCGCCAACTGGGAGTCCACTGTAGGGGAAGGGGACAGAGTAAATGTAAAAGGGCTCTCACCCAGACAAAACCACGGGAGCCCTCACAGATGCAGGTGCCCACCTGTCTGGGCCTCCTCAGGAGAGGTGGGAGGTGTGAGGGTGACAGACGAGATGGCAGGGTCTCGCTGGGAAGCAGGCACTTGGTGGCCGCACGAATAGACAGCTGTGCAGTGGGAGGACCCCATGGGGGCCATGGCAGGGATATCGGACTGAGGTACCAGCACCAGGCAGGAAGGATACACCATTCGGACGCCACCTGAAAAAAGCGCACGTTCTTTCCAAAAGCTCTGCAGCGGTCCACACACCCCCCCCCCCCCCCGCTCCCTGCAGAGCATCTTACCGACGAGGACCTCTACAGCAGCAAGAGAGTCATCCTCCCAGTCCATGTCCTCCATCTTGTCCTCTGAGCTCTCCTTGGAACAGGGACTAATGGGATAGAACTGGTTCCACTCCTCGATCAGCTTCTGCGTGGGGGGGTCCGACAGCTTGAAAGACTGGCCAGTCAGGGTCCCATTCAGCCCAAACGGACTCAAGATCACTGGAGACGGAGACACACACACACACAGTGAGGCTGTTCCACAAGGTCTCTGCAGCCCCCAGGCAGCTTTGAGCGCAAGGCACACGCGACCAATGCCCTTTAGAGCCCCAGAGAACGGCAGGACCGGCGCAATCAGGAGCGCCATTCAGCAGACATAAAGGGTGCTTTAATGGGGCCGCTCCGGGCCACCGTGGGCGAAAGGACGCCGCGAGACTCGGCCATCACTGCTGACCTTTCTGCCAAAGCTTCGCCCAGGAGCTAAAGGCAAAACAATGAGACAAGAGCCTGCCGGGAGGCCCCCCCTACTGGGCTACCTCACCGCTAGCCGTTGTATCGATCCACAAGCCTAAACTTCCAGGAACCCAACCGTGAGGCTCTGCTACAAGGAGCCAAGGAAACTGCACAGAGATTCAACCCTGTGATGCCGTGTGACTACCATTAAACACCCCGGGGGTTGTCATGTCAGCGGGCCGCCTGAATCACCTCTCCATCACTTGGTAACAGCTCGTCCGTGGGTGACAAGTTAAATCCCGCTAAGTCTCCAGGGTGTCCAAGATTCCACCAAGTGGCGTTATACCAACCCTTTGCCAAACCTCACTGCTCGCCACAGTCATACTTCACTTACTGTACGTAGAGGTAAATGGTTGCCTTCACGGTGCTATACTGTCATGGCAGACAAGCCAAGCTCACTATGTTCCAAGACATGCCAACAAGCTTTAGCCAGACTAGCATAATGGCACTGACATGGGCCTCTGGGTAGGACTGGCAATGAGGGCCCAAGTTAGCCCTGAATAAATAAAATAAAATTAACAACACTGCTGCATATCAGTCAGTTGGTCAAGTAGTCGCAAGCCAACCAGCAAGTGGTCAGCGTTACAAGCTGTTCAGCTGCACCAGACAAGGGTTCTTAGGAGTGCCATGGAAAGTACCAGACTCCATTCGTGTGGACTGGCAAAGCTTCCATATCAGGCAGGCCCACGCCTGAACCGCCACTGCCAGAACATCAACAGCACTCCTCAGGCCTAAGCGGTAGCTAGCCGTATCCCTTCTAAAGTCCAGATTCTCATTTGTGTCCAACTTAAAACACCAGTGAGGCAAAGATTTGGCATGAATACAAAAATTCCCCCTGATGGTGTGGAGAGATCACAGAAATGCCCGTGAGCTCATTACAGCCAACTGCCTGTTTTGGTGGTGTGTCAAACTCAATGCCAATGCTCCATAAAAAGAGGGTCAAGCCAGAGCAACTCTGGGCCTAGAAGTGCAGGGAGCCTGTAGAAGCTCATAGCCACCCATAGGATTACGCCAAACGACATCCCAGGCAACCACGATCAGACCACGCTGCAGGATAACCAGTAGTCTGTTACTGTCACTCAGGTTGGCGTGACAACCAAAGAATCAAACATCTGATGGCTTTGAGGGACTTGTGCCACCCCACGGTGGGCTTTGGCAGTCCAGTCTGTCTCAGAGTAGCCACAGGGGGTGCAGCCGAGCTCACCTTGGAAGGGGCTGCTGGACTGCTGAGCCAGCGTCAGGTGCTCCTCGCTAAGGTGGTAGACCGGTTGGTGCTGGTTGATCTCCACGCTGGTACACACGTTGCTGTCTCCGTGCAGGAAGAAGGTGAAGGCGCAGGACAAGTGCTCACTGCAGAAGACAGATACAATGATAGAGGGCGTGTCAGCCACGGCAACCCGCTGAGCCTCTCCTCTAAATTCTTTTGTGGACGTCAATGGGCTAGCCGCCCAGAAGCAGCACCCCCCAGCAACATGGCAGACTCATCCCAGTCAGGAGCTAAAACAACAAGAGCTGGATGTACAACCAAAAGCTAGCAGGCTCATGATGCACATCATCGGGAACAGTTAACCAAAATCAAACTCTCAGTAAACAAGCAGCTGTGCACCCCCACCTGAAA
>JABFEB020000104.1:15605149-15617413 GCA_019775895.2 Stomatorhinus ivindoensis | reverse complement strand
CTATGTGTCTGCACAGTGTACCCCGCCCCCCCCCCCCCAACGGCACATCCCGCTTGAAGGTGAAGTTAATTTTATTTAAACTTTATTTCCTATATAGCACCAGAGCACAACAAAAGTTAAGGTTACCCTTCCTATAGAGCAGGTCTATACATTGTCCTTTTATTAAACGAAATAGCCTTATGTTATTTATCTTATTTACACAACGGCATGTTATTTTTCGTCTCTACACGGTCGCACAATTACAATTCTCCTCTGCTCTCTGTATCACGCTTGGTGGAGTTCCACCCCAATGCATGCGCGTACACAGGTGAGCACACTCTCACCAGCGGACAGAGAGCACGCGTCGGAAAATATGTCGCATCAACCACCTGAAAAGCAGGCAAAAATACCGGCGTTTTGACTGCTATCAATAAAAGAAACACATGAACATCCAGAGTCCTGTCGGTGTCAGTAAACCTCGCATGTAAACCTCAACTTCACACACAAAAGCTGTCATTTTTAAAAGGCAGGGACTGTTTACATAATGGGCGATCACAATGACGTGAGGTGAGGTGAGGTGAGGCATGCAGAGTGGAACCTTCACTCATGAAGCACATATTTACACGTGGGAAGTAGTGGTTTGGCTGGATCTGCCAGTTGATTGAATCAGCACAACAGCATCCCTACCAATCCCCACAGATGCATTCGTATCCCAACCAGCAAGCTCTGGGGCCCCCGCCCCAGTTCCCTCCTTTGGGAAAGAGCCAGGCACCTTAACAACTGAACAGGCCACACGGCAAGATTTCTGACGCAGAAGCAGCTGCAGATAAGCAACACCTGTAGGTTAGTGGGTCGAGTCCCGCTATCATGCCCCGAGCCACACAAACCTCAGCCGTCCAGACTCATGATAAAAAGCATAAAAATACAAAAATTTACCTGAAGCCAATAACTATACAGAGGTAAAGGTGTAACAGGGAGTTTGGGCAGATAACTGATGGGTCTAAGGGCTTCCCACAGGGGAGTCCCCCCCCCCCCCCCACGTCAAATAAGTAGGTGAGTGATTCTGTTTCCCAGATGCAAAGAACACAATCCATGCGGGAGGGCATCCCCTCACTAGGCATTAGGAGAGCAGCCTTAACATTTACACTGAGCTCCCAGGTGAGTGCTCTCTCCATTATAGAGATAACTCTGCCCTTTGAGGTGAATGCTCCACCCAGCCTGTACATTTACAGAGTTCTGCAGAGAAGGAACCACCCATGTCTGAGAACACTCCGCCCATCCTGTTGGCTTTAAAGAAGGCCAGAGAATCTCACACGCAGGAGCGCAGCATCTGACTCGATCCTCTGAAACACGCATCCAGCAGAGATAAGAAATGAAACTGAGCCCTGTTCACCAGAGTTTCAGTTTCTTATCAAAAGGCACAGGCACCACAAGCAAATCCTGCCCGTGAGATACTGCGAGGGGGCAGCTCACTAACAAATACTTCCAGGAACCAGCAAGAAAATCGCCTCACTGTCCTCAACACAAAATGTTTCCGGCAGCCCATCAAAAACACAGGCTCTAGCAGCATTACCGATGAACTGCTCATGTGAAACGAGCATATAATGGAGACACGGTGTAGAAATCACTGGTGTGATAGAACCAGCCAATCAGGGAAGTTCCTGAATGAAAAATCCCCATCGATACAGGACCCTGATCAATGACCAGCCAGCCAGTCCAGAACAGATGACGGACATAACCTGGCAACCCCAGAGACGAGGCTTACCTCTTGTTGATGGGCTTTTCATCCTTCTCGTAGGGCTTGACGAACCACTTCCCGAAGCGTACAAAGCTGCGGTTCATGAGGCAGCGCTCCAGCAGGTTGTGGATGGCCTTGAAGAGCAGCGTGCGGCACTCATAGGACAGGCCAGTCTCCCACACGCCATCTTCCTCAGCTGTGGGGACAGGTCACACAGAGAGGGGGCATCAGGAGCGTGTACATGGGGCACTTCCACCAACCGCAAGGCAGCAAACAGCTTGACAAAGCAATTCCTACCCACTTCCTGGTTAGCGGAGGGGGTTTGTTAAGGGAACCAATCACAACCAAGCAAGCAAGCAAGAATGGCAAACAAAACACCAATCAGCTCAACAGATTTAGCATCCCTAAACTGACAGGTCCACACACTGACACTAAAACAGATTTTTGAACATTAATACCAAGAATCACAGAATCTGAGCATGCCATGTTTGCCAAAACAAAAAAAAGACGAGGAAAGTAAATATACAAACTAAAATTTAAGACTGATCGATGACTGCCCCAGAGCTGCCGCTTATGACAGCACATCAAAACTAGAGCCGGGTGAAGGAGGAAAACGCAGGCCAGGCTATTTTTAAACCTCAAACAAAGCGGCACAGCAGGGTGGGGCGGGGCGAGGCTATTTACGCGGCAAAGCGGCATCAGGTTCACGCTCACGTGTGCCCTCATCTCCCCGGTCACTACGCTCCTGACACATTCAGCAAAGGCACAGCCACTCAAACAGAAGCTCCAGCAGGGGACTAAAAGCTGAGTACATCCCGAGAGCCACACAACTTTAATATCTGCATTTAAGGGTAGTCAGGGAATCCACTGCCATTAAGCCACCATCCCCCGAATCTCAGGATTTTGTCAAAGGTCTTGCCGATAAGAGTGTGTTTGTTTGGGGGGGCACATCACATCTTTACTAACTGTGCAAAATGGGGCTCTTACAGGGGGAAAATGGTGGTCTGATGTACCAGGGAACGTCTCGATTAGTGTCATGTCAAGGGAATGTGAGAAGAGGCAAATTCCGAGTGCCCCCGTCCATCTGCTGACAAAGACCGAGCAGGGACAGCTGCAAAACCAGTGAACTATGCAGAGGAATGTCACTGCAATGCCACCCGCTGCATTTTCACATGCACATAAGCATTCTAACAGCTGACGTAATAACCATTCAAGAATGCAATTAATTTCACCACCACCTCCCATTACCCAGCAGTGATGGAGAACACTACACTAGCATCACTTCCCAAAAAAATCAAGATCAGTGTCGGAGGGAAGCCAATCAGGTTAAAAGGTCAAACTGCTGGGAGGCCGGATTTTTAAAAAGTAAACAAAAAAAAAACCTCACGGTTGGAGGATGAAGTAACTCCAGCAGCCCAATCGAGTCCCAATCGATTTCCAGCAAAACACGTCAAAACAAAAGTCCTAGTCGTGGATGACAGGGGGCACAAACCAAAGAGACAGCTTATCAAGGAAACACAAACTGGTTATCAACAGGTAATGAAGGATTAAGAAAATACCTCCCCAAATCCAACTGCCACTCCAAGTTCGGAATACCTTCATTCATATGATCAGGAACCTCCTAGCGCAGTGAGGATCCCTGAGAAGCAGGGAAACGGGAAAGCGCAGAATGTGGAGTTCCCATGCCGATTTTCCATTTTCCTGGCACGGACTTGGTTCCAAGGGAGGCACGAGGTCACAAACAAAGACTTAATTCCACAACACCCCCCAGCCCCAAGCTGCACAGAATGACCATCAGAGTGTTTGGAGATGAAGATGTACACCAGCCCCCAAAGCCTTCGGGGAGGGGCAAAGGTACAGGGCCCCCAGGAACCACTCCACCACTCAATTGGCTATACATTTTAAAGAGGGTCCTAGAAAACTGGTGAAGAGGGATAGAAAATATTCACACCTAAATATACACGGGGGGGGGTGGGGGCATGTCACGTTTTGTGGCTTCCTACCAACCCATAAGACCCTGGTTTAAATCTAATGCTGCTGACAGACTTATGAAGAGTTACACCCAGAAAATGCCTGACCCTGTTCAATGAACAGGGTGGGCGGCACCCAGAACCAAACAGTTCATTAAGTACATCCTAACCAGCGCAGGAAAACAAAAATCATGGCAAGTACAGGCAGTAAAAGGCTGTCCATCCTGCACAGTTCCAATGCTGCCAGAGGACAGAAGCCTAGCCAAAGAGTTCCACCTTGAAGGCGACAATGGGCAGGAATCGATTTCACATGCTGGTGCAGGAACTGATAGGCTCATTTCCTGGGTAAATACTCGAGCTGTTTGACTTCATGGAGACCAAAATCTTTTCTGGGAAACAAGCATACATTTGATGGGTTATTACTCATCAAAACCAAAAAGCGTAGTTCAGTGACATTCCAGGGTCCATTTATCCCAAGGGCGATTTACGGGTCGTACTGGTTGCCGGAGCACATGTGCCATCCCATGAGACCTTCAGCGGTGTTCTTCCTCAGAGCAGGGTTCAGCTCAAGGTGTCACGGTACAGATTCAGCAAAGTAACAGCACCCAGCTGGAGTATGAAACCCGGGCTTGGGAAACAGGAGTAAGAGAGGGCCTAACACTGCCACCCAGCTGACCCAGACACCCACAGGTGAGGTCAGAGTAGGGCACGGTCGGCTGGATGATACCCACTGCAAGAGGTCTGGATCCCCAAGCCTCAACATTTCCCTGCAAACGGCAGATCCATCAGCTCTGGGGGCATTCGTTGGGCCTGCCATTGAAACCTCTTCAACATGGCACCATGTGCAGTCATCAGTGGGGGCCTTTCCAACTCATCCTTCCAGTACAGCTTACAAGCACACCTGCTCCCACCATTCACAAAGCAGCCCGACATCCTGATAAGATGTCCAGCGCGACTTCGAAGTTTACTGGCAAAGGGAGGGGTTTAGCACACTTTTCAGCTTTAATGCCAAAAAACCCTCCGAATATGATAGGACCATTCAAATTTAATCCTGATCTCCCCATCACAAAAAAACAAGGCAGGTTAATGCTTCAGCGGGACTATAAAGTATCCCACTGCTGCATTAAAACATCCAGACGAGGAATCACACCACCACAAGAACACTTAGGGAGCTTTTCCACCAAACCAGATACCATACTTTTGGTACTTTCCCTTTTCCATTGACTTCCAGTCTAGTACCAGTACCTAACGTGCCAAACCAGCAGAGTAACTTTATGGTACATCAAGGTGGTATTTGCAAATGCTTTCTTTATCGATTGGTCATGCAAATACCCTGCTTCTGCAACAGAATACAACCAGTGTACTGAAAAAAAGTTAAAAGTTTAAAAAAAAAAAAACAACAAAAAAAACTAGTAATGGGCACATGAATAAAAGA
The DNA here is from genome assembly GCA_019775895.2 of Stomatorhinus ivindoensis. Lineage (NCBI taxonomy): Eukaryota > Metazoa > Chordata > Actinopteri > Osteoglossiformes > Mormyridae > Stomatorhinus > Stomatorhinus ivindoensis. The sequence goes on along the minus strand of JABFEB020000104.1, from coordinate 15,612,291 downwards.
AATCTAAGCTAACTGTGATCTTATCAGAAGAACAGATACATCAGGATGACATGAGGAATTTTTTTAAAGTGTTTTTGTGAAATATATTACAGCAGCAAGGGTTTTTAAAAGCAAGAAAGCAGTTCAAATTTCTCACAGACCCGTCTCACAAACCCAGGGGAGGTAGACTCGATTTTTTTACCCATACATTAGATAATATTGAAAAGAATCATTAAAATTGTAAAACTTGCAATATTTTCCTCTAGAACACAGTAAAAATGTTCCAGCGAAACTGAAACCCCCTGCACTATAATGTCCATATAGAATTGAAGGTATGAAAAACCCTGATTTTAAATCTAGCTAATTAAAGGAGTTGAGTACTCAGACTGACTCTTTTAACACAACAGGTTGGTTGAAAAAAATCTTGGTCTGGTTGATTTGGACTCTGGACCTGAAATCTCCACCTCTGTTGACTACCAATGCAAGAATTACATGTACAGCACAGGCAATCGTGATATTAATACTGCATATTGTCCAGCCCAATAATATACTACAAATTCAGTACAATACCCAGCCTCATGGTGAAATGATATTCAGTACTGGTACCTGTTTTTACGCCAGTGGAAAACCAAAACAAAGTAGTACTGTACTTATTGTATTTTTCTGAAGTACCAAAAGTACGGTACCCGGTGTGGTGGAAAAGCACCATTAATTCATCCTCATTGATAATTACCACCAACCCATCTAATACTGTGTGGCCTGGCTCCTGCTAGCAGCTTTATCACCCACTTTTTCTAATCAATTACCTCAGTCAGCATCTAAAAGGAAACCCAAACAGGAAAATGATGCCACCCATACTCTCCCACTGGGAGAGCCACCATAAGCATATGCTGGCCGCTCAATAAGACCTTCTTTCAGACCATTCCAGCGATGCACTCTGACCCTCCTTCACCATCTAACAGTCTTAAATATATCAATCTCATAAAGACAGGGGCTCGGTGAACATCCCGCATGGATGACACAATCCTCCCTAAAGGTGCACACCCCCACCATACCTTCTGACTGCTGCAGAGCCACCCGGCCTGCACCCGACCCTCTTTTTCAATTTCTTGCCGATGAAAGATGCTGATGCACCATACCAGAAAAACGGGGAGTTCTCACTCTCTCTCACACCCCGAAACCATCGCAGGTCAGTCAGCCCCAATGGCAGGTTTGATTCACCAAGCGGAGTTATCATATAGGACAGATTCCTGTGTCACGGTTCCAACAGCCAGTCATAAGGTGAGCAAAGCACCCCCAATGCCATTAATAACTGATGAGCATTTGCAACACTGCGCCCCCCCCCCAACCCTCATCACCGGTCAAGAAGCAATAAATCACACTTCGTATCAAGGTAGCAGCTTTAAACCCATTGGGAGAGCAAACCGTTCATGAAGGGGTGTATATGGCATCACTGGCAGGGTCCCCATTACGACCACACAAAAATGACTTTGTTAATAATAATAATACATTTTATTTATAACGCACTTTTCATACTAAAATCTCAAAGTGCTCACATGTTGGAAGCAGTGGGGGGGAACAACCCTAGGATGGGGGGGCTGCAGCAGTCAGTTGAGTGATTAACTTCAGACAGACAGACTACCACCTCTCCCCTCCAATTTTTATGCAAAGATCACCCTCCCAGCTAAAAAAACACCCATGTTTATCTGAGAGCTGCGGACGGCAGGCCACTATAGCTCTGAGGTCCATCTGCATGACAATACAGCCCACAGTCCACCGAAGGGCGCCCTTTCGTTTGGCCAACACACGCAGCCAATTCGAATAAATCCAGTGTATGTGTCCGGGGGCAGATTAAGAAGCGGCCCTCAAGTGCTTCGGTCCCCAACGGTGGGTAACAGGCCCCAGCGCACCTCCCACCCCCAGGCCTTCCATCAGTGGCGATTAAAAGCCAGGCTTAAAAAAAGATCCAGAGTCCCACTCACAACCCCCCCTGCTCCCCCCCGGAGAGAAAGGATTAGCAGCATGCCCGTTTGCAGAAATGGCAGTTGCTCAAAATTAAAGACTTTCAGAAGACACTAATCTGATGAAGAAGCAAACAAGTGCTCTGTGAGGAAAGGAGGGAGGCAGACACTCAACCCGCATGTTTACTGCTGGCCGGCCGGAAGACATGGCTGTGTGTCCATTATTGCCTCCCCAGTGGGTGGCGGGGGCATCCTCCTAGCAGACCAAAAGCACCAGGCGCCGACCACATCTTTGAAGGCGACACTTGCCAGCCTCAGTGGATGACTGTTGGGCATGAAGGAGAGAGACGACCACCGACCAAACAACAGACATGATTACCAGTGATACTCGCCATTTGATCGACCCACAGTACGACCCATACAAGGCCCCAAAACCCTGCAGGAGGTGACACCTGTCCCTACAAGATCCTCAGCTGGGGCACGATTCACATGTGAATAAAATCTTTTTAAAAGGTTTCCTGGCAAAGCAGAACAGAGGCACTATCTGTCTCTTCTCAAAAGAAACCAGTTCCCCACACACACACACAAGTTTGACAAACACTCATGTGGCAATAAAAGGATGAAAACCCCCCCTCACAAACATACACCGTGGTCCATTTCACCCTGCCCAGGTCATTACGCCACACCAACAGGGATCAATCATCCAGCATTAAAGCTCCAACTTCCATTTTGAGGCCAGAATGGGGAAGTGGCAGGAGCAGAGTGATGTGAACTGCACAACTCTCCCCAAGGATGTGCAAAAAGGGGCCGGGCGGCAGCACATGTGTCTTCACTGGGTGGGGGGGGGGGGGATGGGAAATCGAGCAAAAGGCAGGTGTCCCTTTCCAGTAGTAGGGTGCCGGGGGTGAGGGCTACAATGTCACAATGAACACCTACACATCTCACGAGGAAAGTTTTTGTCCAAGACATCTTTATGCACAAACACACTATTGCTGAAACATTGTTTAATGCTAAAAGTTTCCAAATGCTGGCGCAAACTATTTCCGTTTAGTTTTAGCGGATAAACTCTGTTGACACTTGAAATATAGCAAAAAACCACAATGGAAAAACAATGCGAAAGAATGGCATTTACGCAAAAGGTCTGAGTGACAAGACTTATCACGTGCCTTTCCTACAGTAAACCAACACACACATGCTGTAAATGCACTTGTAAATGTTGACTTACTGAATATTTCTCCCACTACTGTATACTCTGCGCAGGTTGCCAGTTTGTACAGAGCAACTGCGATGCGCTTTCAGGTTGGAACTGGTGGTTGCTGGCTGCCTATTACCAGAGGTGGGGAGCTGAGTCAGACTTGTGACTCGACTAGGACTTAAATCACAAATTTGACAACTTGTTACTCAATGAAACTGATGGAAAGACTTGGGACTCTGCAAGGGAAATGACTCGATACCGTTATGTTCATTTTATTAATTCAGTGTATATTAATTCTCTGGCTAAACGCAAAGTTTCCCAAAATGACAGACGCGACTTGGACTGCAATGTTTTCTCACCAAAGAATGAGTTGTTCCAATCCCTTCTGATTACTGGCCCAATAAAAGGTTCTGTGTGCCGGCATTTTACATTAGAACTGGGCATCCTAAATTGTCTAAGCCTGAGGTTTTGTGTAAAGTGGTCCTTTACAACACCTTCCTACTAAAATGCAATTATTTTGCTTTGACGACAACTTCTTTAAACGATACACAGTTTTCACTAATTGAGCTAATAAAGTCATTTAAAAAATTCCTAATGCACATTCATTGCTAGTACAGGTAGTATCCAAGTTACAAATTCGACTTGAAAAAGTCAGGGAAAAAATACAGTGCATAAGTAATAACTACATACAGTAGAACTGTCACATGATTCATTGTACAAATAGATTTAACACAATATAGGAGCTCTTTTTTTAGAGACTGCCAAAATTTAAATAAGCAAGTATCGGACGTGGATTGGTCACAAATATCTGATCGGTGCCTCTCTAGTTCTTAACCAGGGGACTGCCTGTACATCCTTTCCATTTTGTCCTGAAACTCTTATTTGGATATGGAAATAAGAGAAGTAAAATGTATTCACTTTATCAATACATGTGCAGCTCTGGATAGAAACACACCTCAAAGAGCTTTTCTTGGATATTTTCCCCGGATACTGTGTCATTACGCATGCCCTTTTTGTCGATAAAAGTCAGTTTTATGGAAACGTAATGATCATAAATTTTGAAGAAGTTTTTGATGCACACACTGCCAGCACTCGGTGAAGCAAGGAGGCGAAAGTCTGGGTAGACAGGCCCACCAAGCCACAAAAAAACACTTCACATCCTCAAAGACTCTTGAGCTTCAACTTCATACCATGTGCGACCATAAAATACCACAATGCAGCAAAAATGGCTCAATTAGGCCAATCAAACAGCATCCATCTGAAGCAGCCTTGCCCAGCACCTTTAAATGAGATACCAGCTCCCTCGCTCATACACATACGACATGGGGAGCACAGCAACACTCAAAGACAATAACAATCGTCATTATTATTATTGGCAGCAAGCCCTTAAAATAGCCATACCACAAAATCCAAGTGGGTGAGGAGGGGGTGCGGCTTACCTGAGAGCTCGTGGTGAATGAGCTCAGCGAAGTTGGGGTCGTCACCCCACCAGAAGAGCCAGAGCTCGCGGCGGCCGGGCGTCTGGTGCCGCCGCCACACGCTGAGCACGTCAGCCTTCAGGCAGCGGCTGAAGCTGCACAAAATGGGGTCCTCCTCAGTCACGGGGAAGAGGATTGGCGCCGAGGTGGGACCCTGCCACACATAACGCTTCCATTTGATCCCGGTCAGGTCAGCCTACAGGGAAACGAGTGGACAAAGTCAGCTTAACAGCACCTGTAAGCAGAGGTAAGGGTACCTGCCAGTCATCACTTACAAAACAGCTTATCGACGGAGGAGGGAGGGGCTTAGGCATGTAAACAAGCAGTCAGACTCAACTTCCCAATCACCAGATGGGGCTGTGGGGGCGGGGGGCAACGGGAAAATCAATGTGGCAAAAGGCAACTGACAGGCTAAATCCTTTTTAATGACACGCACACCAGGGGTTCCAGTTTATACAAATGCCGTTTTGCCTATATAGGGAGGGTGAGAGAGAAATCACCAACCCTGTTATTAGGTGCTGAGACTGGAATATTACACTCTACTACAATCAGCAAAGAAAGCCATCTTTTTCTGCTAGTGACAAGAAAAATAAATAAAAATATGCCTTATTTCAATAAGAAAGGAATCGTTTTCAAGAACTGCTTCACTTGGCTAGGTTGTACAATAATGCCCAGGTCCTGATATGTTCCTGTACAAAGATTAAAACAATTCAGGTCCTCCACATGCCAGAATGAATGAAATGCGGTAAGCCTAATCGCACTGCTAATCTCAATCCCTCCGGATGCCCCCAAACAGCACTATGGGTGAGTCGTGAGACCAAAAACAAGGGGAATACTTCAGCTATGAGGAGAACAGTTCATTCATCAGTGATTGAACTGTAACTCTAGTGAGGGGGTGGGGTACTTATTTACACTACAATTCAAGACTAGTTTAGACCGGCAAAGCCACACTTGGAAAAACTAAAGAAGTGAAAAGCACTTTCTGACAGGAGTTACAGTAAAAGGAACAAGGACTGGCAAATTCTAAATAAAATCTGAACACTAACAAGGGGCATTTATGCGAAAGTGAATGAAACCAATTACACTACACACCTTATCAAACACGCACACAACCAGCTCTTCACCACAGACCATCATTCTACCAATCAAACCAACACAGCAAATACTTTCCTAAAGCAAAGTATTTTGTGTTTTGGAAAACAATACCAGGACCAGTTCTCAACACTGTCTTTTAAGTTTAGAAAAAAAATTTAAGCAGCCACCCCCTGCCAAAATATGAAGGATGCATATGATAGTTATAAGGCCGGGAACGATCCATAGTATTCATACCCTCCCCTGGAGTTGAACGCCCCCAAGAAACAGGGGCACAGTAATAAAACGAGCAACATCAAAACAACTACACGATGTAACACTGCAGAAAAGACTGTCAATTTTAGCTATTCATCTGCAAGAAAAGGCCCCACGATCCATTATGACGCTATATTTGAAGCAACATGAAAGCACAGCACAAGTTATTCTGGGCTCGCCAGGAAATAAACCCCTACACAGTGACACTCAGCAAAACACGGCATTCTGCGTGTGCGTGTTCTCACCGGGCATGAGCCGGCTGTGTAAACAAGAGACGACACTCGACTCGTCCCCACAAATCCAGGTCTTCCTCTCAGAGGAAACAAAGCTTTGATTACAGTGTAAAGGATTTTTTTTATTTAAAAGTTTCAGTGGCGTCATCAGCCAAAACTGAAACGGGTTCCCAAAACAAACTCCCGTTCTCACATACGGCAATGAAGCTGGAATGCAGATCACAGGCGAACGTTCAGGTGGCATTCCGGTGGCCTGGTGTTTCAACCGAAGGCGTTAAAGTGCCACGGGCATTAGTCATCAGGTGATTGGTCTAAGAGTTTGGCCTCGCCTGTAGCTCTGAGATTCATAACAATGAAGTTTGTCGGGAAGAAAGGCAAAGGGAAACATGCGTATAGACAGAATAAATAATTAAGGCCTAAAACAACCCTGAACATCAGCCTGAGCTAATCGGCAGCGCTACATGGAAGTATGCAGTGAACAAACACACTTTCATCAGTTATCAAGCCAACTGCTTTTAGCTGTGATACATCTTTTTAAAAACCTAAAATGACTATCTCTCAGATCCAGGGAGGCAGATCATTCACTCTACCGGTTTATGAAAATCATACTCATTTCAAAAGCTGTCGCTTAAGAATAAATCTCGGCCGCATCACTATGGTTGGGTTAGACCCTGCAAATTCACATCTTGCTGAGCCAGAGCTGGGAGGGGGAATGAATCGTGTCAAGTCTTATAGTTCGGGTAGAGGAACAGGTTAGCAGGTTTCTAAGAGACTGGGGCTCCATCAGTTAACGGTCTCATTTTTTCCCCCTGCATTCAAATAAAGCTGCCATAAGCTGTCTGGTCTGTGTGCATTTCCACAGTGTGCCCTGCATTCCTGCCCCCACTGCAACGTTCGAAACAGCTGCCATCTGCAGCAATTTTGTGACAACAGGTGATCTTCTCATCTG
>JABFEB020000104.1:15572005-15590384 GCA_019775895.2 Stomatorhinus ivindoensis | reverse complement strand
GGTGGGTGTGGGGGTGGGGGTGGAGAGGTGAGGTGGAGGCAGACAGATGGGTATGGAGAAGGAGAAGGGAGGAAGAAAGTGAATTCAAAAATATGGGAAAATTATTCATGACACTGCTGTGGCAACCCTGGGGTTCTCGTAACACGTGGGCTGCAATATCAGGCAAATTTAGGAGGAAAAAAAAGCAGAATAACCAATATAGTGTGTAGTTAGGTGGTTTACACAGGAATCAAACACAGCAATGGGGAGATTTTCCTTCAGCTTTCAATAAACACAACATTACGCCTAAAATCGAATCAATAGTCGTAAGGCGCACATGTGCATACCCACACACGCAATACGTTCGAACAGAAAGTCTTGATGACAGAAAATAAACTGCACCTCCTGACAGACTGGCTATCAGCAAGTCAGGAATCAAGGCATCAGAAAAACTGAGGCTGTAGAAGAAAACTGGTTTACCTACTAACCCAGAATAAACTTGAATGACACCCAGGAAGCTTAGAGGTCTGAACCAGCAGAAGGCAGGTTTACCGCCGATGTCAAGGACCAAAAAGGGCTGCCTCAGAAACAATAGTACAGTATTAAAATGACCACCATAACACCATATTAAACTACACCTGAGAAGAAGGTAGCTTTACCACCCCACAATGAGAACCAAAAAGGCAGCTTGAGAAATAATGATCCAGTATTCAAATAATCCTGAGCACTGTACTAAATTACACACATAGCAGTTACTACCACAAACTTCCAAGATTGGAACAGACAAACCTCCGATTTACAGTACTGTTGCTCATTTTCTGAATGTCTAATTCCTAGACTGGGGTAATGTATTTGTCTGGCCAAGCAAGTGTAATTGTGCTTTGCTTTTTAATGTGAAATTCATCTCGCATCAGGAGCCACAAGTCGGTTTTGTAAACATTTATTCAGACTTGAAAACAAACAGCCAAGTCCGACCCCTGAATTTCAGCTGTCCAAATGCTTCTCTTCGTGAAAGCCAGAGTGAACATTTAGATTATCAACCCACAAACACAGAAATACTTAACAAACACATAAACTATCCAAAGCCCAAAATAAACACCTGAAAATACAGACTCTGCAGACAGATTCCCCAAATACCAACAAAAAGGAGTATAAGATTTAAAAACACTAACTACCCTGAACTAAAAATATTCAGCTGAATGACATTCAGCTTGCAAAGAGAACCCAGTCTTGGCAAATGAAACTGGCAATTCGCAGCATAATGAACTACGGTCTGACTGGTCCATTAATATTGTTCTTTCTGCCTGTAACTATATATCCCAGAACCCTGGCAGCATAAATCATGACAGAACCGATGGACACTGTGTGTTATTTTAATCTTTTTATTTTGATTACTGCATTCATGCATATAATTTCCTTAAACCTCTCTCTCAAATTTTCGAATTCGTTTTGAATGCCATTTTGAATTCCTCTGGTCTTTCTTATTAAAGCTTCAGAAAAGCTTCCCATCAGATGAAAACCATTCATCTCTGTGTAAATCAACAACCAACACCACATAAAAATTAACCACTAAAAAGAAAAATATATAAGGATTACACTGTAGCAGTTTCATCATGGTAATATCTGAGTAGTTCCTTATCGATCTGACAACAATACTTATAGAACAAATCATTCTTATGGGGACAGAAGGCGACCCCCGTTAAAAATAAACATCTGATTTGGAAGGGAAGCATCACAGTGTTTAAAGAGTTATGGTACAGGGCGCTCCTGTTCTACTGCACTATTTTAGCAAAAAAGAAGAGATATTTTAGGACTTGTTATTCATTTTTTTAAGTACACTAGAGGAGATGTATGCTAATTACTCAGGCTCTCGTAGCTGGTGGTTTCTGGCAGGAGAGTAATTACCAGCCTCAATGATCAATTACATGATTAGTCATGAGAAATACACAAGATGTCGTCAGATCTGTGTTCAGGCTTCCACGCCCAGGTGAGATGGGGCCACGGCATCACAGCAGGGGCATGGACGTGAGATGGCGCCCTCTACGCTTCTGTGACACTTCTGCTTCACACTTAGTGGTAGACAGGGGGACATTTATGGAATCAAAGCCAAAAATCAACAAACCCTTCTGTAAAAGATATACACACATACACACACAGAGTCTGTTGACGAGATATCACTGAAAAAAGAGCTTAGAGTATTTCTGTTCCAATTTCTGTCAAATGAATGATAAATGTGCTGCAAGTCTAGTGAGGATATCTAGTCGAAGTCTTTTTCCAAAGTCAACAGCCTCTTTTCACGTTATTTCTTCTCCCCAAGAAATGTGTGGTGCCTATGCTTGAATCAGAACCTGACCCAGCACCCACATCACATGCAAGTTTATTCAGGTTGATCATTGCCAGCTGGAAAAGGAAATTTCGAAAACCTAGAATGCACAGAATTACCACATGTAATGCCAATTGCCATTTGGTTTATCCTGAACATGTGAGGAAAGGGCACGACAGGAAGGAGACTTGTGTGGAATCAGATTCCCAAAAACCTGGTTTATTGGGATCACTGCAAATTCAAATTCAACATTCCAGATCAGTTCCAAAACAATCCAAACATAATCCATATCTGAAGGCAATGGCGGTGGTCAGTGGAAAGGACTTTAAAGGTCAGGCAATGTGTGTAGTCAGGTGGCAGGCAGGCTAGGCGGGTCTCATAATCTAAGGGCAGAAATGGTATCAGGAAACAATGGGCAGACAAGAAGGAAATCAGCAATGGCAGAAGGGTCCAGGATGTGTCTCGCCGGCACCCAAGACTGATCCTCTGGGCCATATCTCTCCTAATCCATGAAATACTGCAGCCCAAGACCCCTACAATGTACCATATATGCCTCACCCCCATCAATTAACCTGCGGCCTCTCTGCAACTGCCTTGATCTCCTCAGGGTCCATCTGGACTCATTTACCAGACTAACATGTCATCAAGGTAAACAAACACAAACTTATTCTTCATGTCCCAGAGGGCATCATTGATCAGGCTTTGGAACACCACTGGTGCATTAGTCAAGCCAAAAGGCATCACCATAGCACCACAGGCCGATAGCTGCAGCTTGAAAATTAGGGAACACTACGATAAGAATGTTCAACAGGAACCTGGACCTCCCTGGGAGGAGAGAGGCATGGTTCGCTGACCTGTGGGGGCAATGGAATTGCAGAATGAATCAGGTGGAGACGTTGTACCTCAGAAGCCAGTTCCATCAAACCCATGTGAAAGGATTCCTGGGAATCCAAGACAGCTGTTACAGTAGCTCAGTCTGGTGTTAGGTCCCAGCAAAGTGTCCTGCTATCCTAAGGCTTCTGCCAGCTGCTAAACAGTAACCTGATCTGCTGGGTCGATCCTTGGAGGCGAGATCTTCTGTGAGGAGAGTGCACAGTAGGAAGGGCACTTGCGCAGAATCAGGTTCCCAAAAAGTTGGTTTCTTAGGAGCAGCACAAATTCAACAGTCCAGGTAAGTTCCTGAACAATTCAAACAGAATTCAAAACCAAAGAACATAGCGATGGTCAGTGGACAGGCAAAAGTCGGGTATTGTATAGTTAGTCGGTAGGCGAGGCACATTTCGTAATCTGAGGGCAGAAACAGAATCAGAAAACAATGGTCTCAGGCAGGACAGAATTCATCACAGAAACGCTGAAACTCTAGGAAAAACTAAGATCTTGTGTCAGGTGTACTAGATGCATAGAAGTAGGAAAGCTAATTAGCGATTCTTGATCACAGCTGGGAAGGGTTGTGGCCCTAAACAAGATCCACTGGTGAGTTGAGGTTCAGGCAGGACAGAGCTTCCTTGACTGGGAGGTTCTTGCAACCTAGGATTCTCTGGGAGGCGAGGTCATGGTTACGTGGAGTGTCCACGTGATGTCACTGGGCTTCCTCTGGCCTGATCCTTAACAAAACAGGTCTGAATAATATAACCAACAGGAAGTAGTTAAAACCTGCCTTTGACTGACAGCGATATTCAGGTCTCGATTCTCCCATGAGTGCAGTTCCATCTGAAATCTGCTGCCTTAGAGATGCATGATGGGACATTGAAGGTAATACCAAAGTCTCCTTCATGAAGACCATGTTCTCTTCGATGTGGGGGAATGAGCGAGAAGGTATCTTCTGACCAATGAGCAAGTGAAACCACGGTGGCCTAGCATGTCACCGCTTTCACCCCCACTCTCCCCCCAGCAATGAATAGCCATGGCAACAAAACAAAACCCTCAAATCCGCTTTGACAAAGAAGAACAGGACGGCAGGCAAGAGAAACGCTCACAAAATGCCACGATCCATTATTCCTCTGGCAGGGGGCTGTATTACCATTAGCCTAGTCTGGATTCTGTCCACCACTTGTGCCTTTATATATGACCATGGTACTTTAATTTGTACCAAGCATCTTGCTGATTAAGTTCAAATGACACCTTAATAGACTACTGTCACTTACCTTAAACAAGGGGCCATCTGTGGTGACTCCCCAGTACCAGAAGAGGTTAAAGGCTGCTTGGCGTGGCCCAATGTTTGGTGGATGTCCTCCAACAAAAACGAACCTGGGTTTCCTACCCTCAAGAGAGTCTCAGGAGCATCAAGTGACTACAACGAGCAGCCCCCAGTGTTGCTGTGACTCATTCCCGGTTTTTGCAGTTGACAGTGTGTGACCTTTGACTCTACTTTAACGAGGTGGGTCAAATTGACAGATTATTAAGCATTTTAAAAAGGCAAATCCACTAAAGTAAACAACACTTAAGAAGGGCCATCATTTTGCATAAACACAACATAGCTTAAAATAGACAGAACAGTGTCAGTTTAGTGTCCACAAGATCCAAACCAGTGACCTTCTGATCACAGGTCCACAGAACCACTCACTGCACTTAACACAGAACATTTCTCAAAGAATAATATAGAAGGAGTAGGACAAGGAGCAGAGAGAATCTGCTGTTATCATGAAACACTTCCCACCTGATAAACACCTGGTAACATTTATAATAAACACACTCAATGCTCTCCAGATCCAGCATCCACATCAGTCTACAGCTGTCATACATCCTGCTCTTGGACTCCAGAGCAAAGGGCAGCAGAGACCAGATTAACAGCGTCTTCCATAACACAAGGAGAACCTTTTCCTCGTGCTCAAGCTAACTGAATATTCTTAAAGGAAAAAGCAGACACGGCTGCTGGAAGCTGAAATGATCCCTTCTGCTCTATCGTGTGTCACCCTTTGACTCCAGGGTATCGTGGGTGTTGGCGACGTGTCCCCCAGGCCACATGTAGTTTATCAACATGTCCCTGAGGACACCTCAGCCTTCAGGTTATTTCCAGAAATTTCCCACTTGCAGTCACTGGCCCCAGCCCCACTGTAACATACCTAAACATGCACACACACAAAGACTGCAAAATCAATCACAGGCAAATCCCGTGGGACCGGCAGGCCGTACGCTGGCATCGTTAAAACAGACAGGGCACTGGGAGACCATCTGCTCTGTACTGCCGTTTAACCCTGCGGCTGCCAGCTCCTTACACGATGCACGTTTGCAAAATGAAGATACACATACAAATGTGTGCGCGACAAAGAGCTCTGCTCATCACAACGGCCACATGGCATAACAATTCCTCAGTGTGCAGGATCTCCTGCACTCATTTGTCCACATTCACATGCTTCACAATCCCCCTATGACGGACAATCGGACGAGCTTCCTGTCATCAAGACTATGCCTGTTATGGCAAAAATTTCCGCCGCCCGATTGTAGAGAGTGCAACCGCAGGCCAAGCAAATGCTCGTCGGTGCCCCCTAGTGTGCACTTATAAACGCACGGCCATCTTGGCATTTGGATGAATCGGGCAGCTTGGCCTTTTCCGGTGGCCACCAAGAGCTTGTTTTAATGCACCGTTACATCCCTCCGAGCAAGTCTCACGTGTCGTTTTTGGTTCCACGGCCCTGCAGATGGACGCAAAGCCGCCACAAGCGTGAGAAAGAGACCCTGATTTACCGGATAATTACCGCTGGCTGATTCTTATTATCCTTACCGCCTTCTGAACGCCACTAAAAGGTGAGCATTAATTATGTAGGGAAGCTGGGAGAGATGACATGGCGGCGCACAGCCCCCGGTGAGGTTTTCTGCCACCATCGCTCCTGACGCTGAGAGGTGGCGCTGCAGCTGGGGGGACGGGGGAGGGGGCAGCGTTCCCGCTTCCATCAGCAATTAATTACTGCGAAAGCTTGCTATCTTTCACCTGCTAATTAATTGAAAGCTCGGCTGGCATGAAAAATCGGTAAAGGCGGGTGTCGGCAGAAAATGATGAGATCTGGGATGTTCCAGAAGGAAAGTGCAGTGAGCCAATGACGCTGAGGCTTTGGTGAGAGTCGTGCCTGCCTGAAGCGCAGCATGCATAGGTGACGATATGCATTTACAAAAACCACAACTACGTCATCAATCGCTTTAAAATGGCTAAAAAAACGCACCTAGGGGGTCCACACTTTCAGCAATATGCTCCCATTGTCTTGAGCAAGTGTCGTGACATCCCGCCAATCAAATCAGCTAGGTGCAGATGGCGACCAAGGGGCAGATAGCTGGTGTCAGGGACTGCCAGCATCACCTGGCAGGACGCTGAGGACCAGGAGACTCTTGGAAAATGGGCTTAGGTTTAGGGCAGGGATGGCAGATCTTATCCGCAAAGGGCCGGTGCAGGTTTTTGCTGCAACTCCCTAATTAGGTCACTAATTAGAGGACTGATTGGCTGAAGAGTCCTCACACTTGGGTTTGAACAGCTGACCTACAGGTTATCCCAAAAACCTGCACACATACGGGCCCTTTGTGAATAAGATTGGCCAGCCCTGGTCTAGAGCCTCGCTGACTCAGGTAAGGGCCTGCTTCTCCCCAGCTTGTCACCAAGTCTCGTTGCCCGCCACCGGTACAACTACACAGCCGCAGAAAGTGAAGTGCGTAGCTTTCACTATGGGAAAAGGCGCGAAAAGGTCCCTCCCTATATTTGTGCAAACATGAACTCATCCCCGCTTCCCTGGTAACGCATTTTGAGGGGGGTGACATTTTAAAAGCAAATTTGATGCATTATAGATTTCACGCTTGACTTGCCCAGAGGTCATTACATTACCCATTTTTCATTCCCCATCCGAGTTTTCATGCTGTCATGTAAGGGCAAGTGCGCACTTACAGCATCTATAGGGAATGTGTGTAATGGACCGTTCCACAGGTACAGGAGGGGGAGCTGCAATATGACACAATTACCCAAAATGCATTTCAAAACGACCCCATGCAAAAAAAAAGGTGTCCATGCCACTCAGCACCAGTTATGTAATATGCATGACTCAGTGTTTTAAACTTCGATGCGTATGTTATATTAAGCCCAGGCACTCTGCATGCTCCTATCAGAAAAAATGCAGCGTATAATTAACAATTGAAGCTGGAACTACAGATTAAATCATATTTATAAAAAAAAAACACTTTGAAGACTTAGGCGATGATTACAGAAAACCTGAGCAGTTTGGCTCATCGCCTGCTTTAGCCTAACCCACGGAGATGCGCCTTCAGCGCTAGGGCCGACCGAATGGCTGAGCTCCTGCTCCCTGCCAAGAAGAGCGAGAGAACTTCTAAGGAGGCTTAACACTTGGGAAGAAGAACAAGATGTGCGGCTACCCAGAGTCTCTGCCCTAACTTAGCAAAGTCTGACCTAGCAAAGTTGTTAAGGATATGTACTCGTATCCCGTACATTGCTGCTTCGCATCCCAGGAGGGGAGCGGCCTGTCAGTCAGGTATTTAGTGGAAATATCCAACTTCATATATGGCCGGGAAAGGAAGCTGTAAATCAGGTGGGATTTTACTGGCTAGGCAGGTAAATGGGGATGTGTGAAATTGGCCTGGGGGGTGGAGACACAGGGAGTCGGGCCGTGAGCTCTGCATGGGTCTCTCCACGGAGTTGGGGGAGCTGGCTAGAGATGGGCTTCTCCCATACACAGCCAGACCTCCCTCTCATTAACTAAAACAGAAACTTCGGGAAGGCTGTAGATGCCTAGCAGCTCACTGCCGTCTCCACATGGCCCAAATGGTGCCACTATTGTGGGTCCTGAGCCGGCAGCCGGGACAGAGTGTGCTCCTGCTCTCGCCCACGGCCGCTCCACTGGGCAAAGCAGCCTGCGAATGCAGCCCAGGTTCAAAACACACTCAGACATGCTGTCATCGCAAAGGTCGTTAACACGGTCCCAGGGGAGCCGTACCCTAATTGGAGGGGACTTGCCATGGGTGAGGGGCTGCTAATGACACCCACTTTTGCAAGAGTGAGAGACTGCCATCCCTGCCCCCCCCCCATGCGTTATTTATTACCTTCAGATTTTCTTAAAATCTCATCGTGGTTAAGAATCTATAGTCTACAGTGCTGTGTAATTATTCCAGGATGATCTCTGTACATGCCCCCCCCACTTTAGCCTGTTTATTTATGCATGTTCCCTGAACATCATCCACACTCCACTGTTATCACCGGTAGGCGTGGGCCTAACTTTGAGGGGGTTGGGGTCCCTATCCATTCATCATGACTATGTGATTATATGCATGGAGGTTGCATTGGCTGGTTACAAGGCCCCCCATAATTAATGCCCGTGTCATTAGGTGACAGAGATACGTCTGGGGCAGTGTGCGGCTCAGCCAGTTAAGACTCTGTCCATATACCCCAAACGAGCTGAATGGGCCGAATGGCCTCCTATCATTTGTAAATTTCTTTTGTTCTTATGTCCTACTCGAAAGGTTGCCAGTTAAATCCCATGCCCTATGAATAAGGTCTTTAAACGATTGCTTTCAATACAATAAGCGAATAAATGAGTGTCCCTCCTCCCTGTATGGTAGACTGCAATCTGGCACCCAATTGGGCAGGGCTCTTCAAATCTGGACCTCGATTCCAAATCCAGGCCTTGTTTTCAGTTCTCCTAGGTAGTTAGTTTAATGATTACTGATTCTGATTGGTCAGTGGCTTCACACCTGACTGACAGGTAAAGGAAGGATGGAAAACCAGCAGTGTTCAGACCTCGAGGATCGTGATTTGAATAACTCGGCAATAGGGTTAGGTGGGGTCTGACACAGGGCTTGTATGCTCAGACCATGTCAGCACAGCAATTCAATCACTCCCCATGAAACCTTCCCATCCCCATTCTCCTGGTCTCACCCCTCAAAACCAGTTCACAGGTGTAAGATCGTTGGTGTTCTGGCTCCAGGTAGGGCTATCCCAAACAAACCTCATTACCACAGCTAAAGGCAGAAATCAAACATTAAACATCCATCAGGAGAGATATCTGACTGTAAGACTACTTATCCAATCTAGTTCCACGACATAAAAAGAAACTAAACAAATATTTTTGGTTTTCTGCTCCGCTGAAGAATTGGACCAGAAGCACACTGAATATTTAACAGCGCCAGCAAGCCCCAGGAGCATCGGGAATAATAAACGCCCCGCAGACCTAGTAGATCATATAGACAAAGCAAAAATCCCATGTTGATATGCATGGAACAAACTGCCGTTCAGTCAATTAACGGTTTAGTCCATGAGACAATCCACTTTCGCAACACTCTGATAATGACACCCACTGTCATTATCATTATATGGATTGAACAATGTCATTTATGTTTGTATGTCTCTGTTTACTTGTGAATGAAAATTACTGGTTGGGTAAATTGGTGTTTTTAAATTGTCTTAGAGAATGATTCTGTGAGCCTTGTGATGGACTGCCATACCATACAGGAAGTCGCCAGACTTAATCCTTGTGCTTCCCAAGACAGACACCACACTCATTTTGACCCTGTACTGGATATCATTCACATTTACATGTATTTCTTTAGCAGATGCTTTCATCTAAAGCAGTGTTTTCTAACCCGGTCCTCGGGGGCCCCACAGACAGTCCACGTTTTTGCTCCCTGAAAGCTCCCTACCAGACTGTCTACATTTTTGCTTCCAAAAACACTGAACTAAAGGGACCTAGAAGTGAGAAAATGAGTTACAATCCAAGCATAATTATTTAGAAGATGGATGACTGAGTGTCTTGGTCATAAATGGTACAAGACTCAATCCTCACCCATTCCCCTGACAACAAGACCCTGGTTTCATTTTCCCCTGTACTGCCGCACTGTTAGCTGTCTTTATATCAAATGCTGACAGACATTTAACAACCCACCAGGTTCTGCTAAAAGCGTTTACCCATTTTTGACCAGAAGAGGACAGAATAAAGTGTCATCTTCCTCCTGTGAAACGTATCACCATGAACGTGCTTCTGTCTGATGCGGTGGAGACTCACCGAACCTCAGGTATGAAATGTAAACCTGCTGTACGGCACCTCCCGGAGAGGAGCGCAGCAGATGGCCGTCCGGACGTGAATCCTGGCCCTCAATGATGGTTAAGTGACCGCGCAAACGAGAGCTGTGTGTACAGCCTCCTCCTCAGACGGGTAATGGAAGCACTCAGACGGAACCCATGCCTTTTGTTTTATGGCCGAGCGGCAAATTAAGACATGGGTCATGGAGTAAACTAAATTTTCCCGAGCTCCTAAAGGACTTGGTGATTAAAGTCCCCACACCACCCAGAAACAACAAAATCTCCCAGATGCTTTCAGTAAGTACGGTGGGACTCAGCGGAACATACTGCGATACATCCTCGAAAACTGGCAGCTCATACATCAATAGCAGGACATGTACATGACGCGTACACAGCAGCCGACACTCATGGGGAACGACAGAACGTCCGGCAGAAGCCGATGAGACTGAGAGCAGCGGGGAGTAGCTCCCGCTGTAATCGCTGTGTGATATCTGCTATGTTAATCACCTTGTGATTCCTGCATAAATCACTACAAAAACCGTTTATAATTTTTATTACGGTTTCTGCCTATTGCCACATCAAACGCCAGGACAATCAAGCACAGTCATCATGACAGAACCTGTTTACATTATGCTCATGTGCCCAGGGGTGCCAATTAGCCAGACTTTATACCCTACCAGGTCATATTACACCTTATTACACATATCACACGGAAACATGTGCTTTGCTATGGTCCAAATCCGAATCTATGGTCGTTTATGACATTCTGACCCAATACTGTGATTACACATAGTAATCCTAATAGATCGAAGGAGGCTTCAGTCTACATGGGCAGGCTATATTATGTTTGTACTAGAACACTGTGGTCATGTGACCGTTGCCATGACATCAGTCGGTCCAGAAATAGGTTGTCTATCAGTCAAAGCCAAAACGTACAGTCTAATTCTAATGTGTCAAAGTTCTGCCTGGCATTAACTGTCAATAAACATGAAGGGCTCTTTTAGACAGAGACGCCATAACAAGAAATACAACCAGGCATAAATTCCACCCACCCATAGCCCCGCCCATAGCCCTGCCCATAACTACACTCTCAGCATCAATCTGTGACAAATAGATATGTATGTGTTTCGGCTCCTACTGTGGCTGCTGCCATCACAAATGCAAAGCTTGCATGCCAACGCTAATGGGAAAACACTATTTTTTCCCAAATGTACCAATTAATTTTAGAAAATAAATGACGGAAGCACAAGATTGTTGCTGCCGTTGGTTTATGTAGGCTGCTGCTTATAACTATAAGCATGCAAATAGTGTTTGGCAGACACCAGAAATCGATTAGGCATCTCAGTTAGAAAATAAAGATGCAACTCAACTCAGTAACATCTGTAATTTATAAGTGGAAATCAGACTATTATATTACTGTTTTTTTACAAGACAGGGTTAAGACTGATATAAAAGGTAAAACTTTTTTTTATAAAAGGAAAGAGCCCCAAAATTGGGAACATGTGTTGCCAAAATGCAATATTAGCACAAAAGCCTGCAGACGTTTTCCTTCAAAGCACCAAATGTTGTAGCTAAATTCCTGGCTTAATTTCGTGATTAATCTTTCATTCAGTCACATAGGCTATTGAAGCTGTCAGTGAAAGCTCAGGACGATTACAGACGATTGCAGACGGAGTCACAGGGACGTTTTGACTGCAGCTCTCACATTTGTGTACATACACGTACATTTTTTTGTTAGCTTTTTTTATTTAGAAGGAAGTGTCACAAAATGAGAGAAACCAAATTTGGACGGGACTCCGTGTGCAGGTCATTTATTTGATGGGGGTGGCCGGCTGTCCCAGCAGGGCACGAGGGCTGCAGCTCGATGACTAAGCACACGTGAAGGGAAGCCCATAGAGTGCTTAGGGAGGGTGGTGACTGGATGGTTCTACTAAGTTCCAGCATAATTATTTTTCCATTGATCGTTAGCCAATCAAAGACCAGCCCACTTTTTCAATTGGGAGAAGAAAAATTATATTCAACTCAACAAGGTCAACATGGTATTTGTTTTGTTTCTCATCCTCTTTTATTGGCATCTTAGCTATTGTGTTGAAACAGCTGAAATCTTTAGGAATGTGAAACTGATATGACTTAAACAATTAAAGTATTAAACCAATAAAAAATATTTCATACAGATACACATGGGCATGTACCCAGTACCCCTGGGGACACATATCATCTCGTACCCCAGGCTAATATGGAACCACAGTACTGTAGCAGCACTTGGGCAGCATGGGTACAAAACCAATTGCTGGCACTGGGGCAGCGTGGATAAAAATGCCATGCCAGCTGAGGGCCGGGCAGATGCACACGGCAGCTAACACCAGAGCAGCACGAGCAGAGACACCAGGCCAGCACAGATGTCAGCCGGCTGCTGGTGATAGACCATCTGGCGGCACTGCGAGGTGCCCGAGTCTGGGGGTGGGGGGGGCAGTAGGTGCAGGGAGCCGCCTCCTAGCCTCTAACTGGAGCAACGCGGGCATGATAGATCCCACCTCCGTGGATGGCCATGCTAGCCAGGTGTGGTAATTAAACATAGCACATCAAACGCCGCGTGTTAATCACAGGCTGGCTGGCATGGTGTAGCAGGCCAAGGCGTCGCTGTGAGCTGTCGATCCAGAGAGCAATTGGTGAGGCTCTGCTTACGCTGGCGCCTGTGTTTTCCCATCTGACCTGTGTAACACCTGCTTTTTTTTTTTCCAAAACGCACTTCTTTTCTTAGGGGGCCTACAAAGCCTGACAAATGCATTGACAGGTGTAATTAGTACTGGGGAGTGCACTGAAAACAGAGGGAGTGTCCTCACCTATAGGACTCTCACTCTGACACAAACACACACAAACAGCCTGCCAGAGCCAGACAGTGAACAATGTTCTCACAGCAGGGAAGCAGATTAACACACATCATTATGCTTTCCAAGTCTGCACTACGCATCTTATACTCAGCGGAAGTTCTGACGTCCCAGAACCAGGATATACTGCTACGCGACTAAATACTTACTTTTTTATTATTCAAAGTAAAAACAGATTAAAAAGGCATCACTGAATACAAACTAATTATTTTTTCTCTGTGTAGAAGCACTATGTGCAGAAATGAAAAGCATAGATATTGGGTAATAGAATTGCACGCACTCAGTCCTAAACTCCACTCTTTGATCTCACAATTTTGCCTATTTGTACAGCTGGGTGTTTTACAAGAGCAGGTTTTGCTCAAGGCTACTGCAGCTGGGAGTCTCTTGGAACTTAACCCGGCAACCTCTGCCTTACCAGTCCAAGCATTTAATCACTCCCCGTCTCCCCAAACGTTTACAAGCTTCTCTTAATCGCCATAGGAGGAGCCCTCGTGGCTAAAATGTGCCACACTGCCAGAAATGCGCCGACCTCCTGTACTGTGTCAAAGTGAACCAGACGCCAAACACATGGAACATTTTTCTAAATCCAGGCCAGCTCCCCCCGCAGCCTTTAATAACCGGAATCCTCCCTCCACCTTTCTTGCAGCATCCTTCGAAGCTTCCGCTCCTCTGGAATGTACAGATAACTCCGTCAATATCGTCTGCGGAGTGCAGGTCTTGCCTGCAAGGGACTGCGGGCAGGCCAGATTAAGCTGCTGCACTGGAGGGCTGCTGATGGTTTACTGTGCAGTCGTGCTATCGCATTTATCTTTGCAGAAATATTTATGTAGCAGTTAATTCAGAAGCTTGTTCGCGGTCTCGTTACAACATCCTTGACCTGTAATATCCCTTACGAGGCGGCTCTCCAGATTACAATAAGCACAATAAATACAAAGTCAGATATTATTAACTAAGCGAGGCCATGCATCAGGGATGGAAACGCACCGCGCTGAGCGCAATAGAGAAGCCCATTATCGGGTGGGGGCAGGATATTAAAATCTTACATGCGGCAGAACGACCGTCTACTGCAAAAGGCCAAATTAACCCTTCACGTGGCGTCTGTGCTATGCATTAATCACTATAAACTGCTCTATTAAGGGCATGTGCTTAGTCAGGGGCCGCTTTGTTGTTTCTGGGACACCACTCAAACCCCACTCCCTCAGCCCCAAGAGGTTTCAAAAGCTAAATAAATAGCTGGCAAGTAGAGCCAGAAGCTCATAGCTAGCTGACGGGTTAGCAGAACAGAACATTATTATTATTATTATTATTATGAAACTGTAGTATTGTTTTTCTAACTTGTTTTTCTGACTACAAAATGTGGCCAAGTGGGCAGCAAACTTCAGGGGCCCCATACATACATGTGGTTAGGGTGGTAAACGCATTCGCTGTTTTTAGCATTCATCTGTTTGCAAGGCCGTAGTCAGGATTTTTAAAACACCAAGGCCAAAAGTCACTTAGCCCTTCTTAAGAATGCCTCGCAATGGATCGTGGTTATTGGAGCTGCAGGAAATACGCTGGGGACTTGACCTTGGTGTCCTCAATGGTAGGTACGGGCATGTCTGCGTCCTGCATGGTGGGGAGATTCAGCAATGGACCTAGCATGCTGACTGTGGATAGCAGCCTGGAGAGGTCACCTCGGAATGGTCTGTTCCACCTCGGCTGTTACAGCAAGCTCTTCCTGTCAGGTATATCAGCGAGCTCCTGCTGGATGTCAGCTGTAAACACTCACACTCTTAACCTTAAACACACGGACAGACACAAGCTGCCCTGTCCTTTTAGAGCTGAGCTTTTCTGGAAGACAAGGGATGCTCCCCGTGTCGAGCTTCCCAGCCGCGTTCATTATTACAGCGGGGAGATGGCTCCGTTCCTGTGTCACTGTGTCAATAAATCTTTTAAGCTTAATCCCTGCAATTATTTTCAAGGGCAGGTTGACGCAACAGCTGTAAAATTCCCCCTGCGTAGCGCCGATGCCAAAAGAATCCCTCGGTGTTCAAATGTGACATTTTCACAAGTAGTGTGCTCATTTGAACAAGCTGATCAAACAGTTACAGAGTCTTGGGGAATTTACGACTGTAAACAGAAATATTGCTTTGCTAAATGACGAAAAAATGCTTCTGACTGATGCATGTGCAATTAATTTGTACATATATTAAAATATGTGCGAGAATTTGGTATTTTTCATGAAAAATGCGGGTATTGAGACATATCTTCAGTAGAGAACAGAATGGATGCATGAGAAAATCACAGGCACATGCATATTATGCATTGGTTTAAATCGGTTTCTTGGCCGGAGTCATGCCTTTTCATCTAGCGCCCTCTGCTGGAGCTCGAGTGTGTCGCCACCTTTATTAAGAGCCCGACTTTCTCTACGTCATTCTCGCTCAAGTTTTCCCTGAATAAAGAGCATTATATGTAGATCTGTTTTATTTTATATATATATATATTTTTTTTTTTTGTGCACCATGGTGTTCAGTGGAGTTATCAGATATCAGAGGTCAACTGACGGCAGATAAAAGCTACAAGCCTGGCTGAGTGAGTGACACCAAAAAATTTGTTGGGACTCTGAGCCATTGAACAGGAATGATGCCCTTACAGGTGTGATAGTCGCCTTGGCGAGATGCTGGGCAGCCACAGCAGAGCTCCAGGGGAAGCCCTGGGCATACAAGATGCGGGTGCAGTAGATACACTGCTTCCTCAAAAATACCAGCATTTACAGCATTCAGACAAAAAAGGAGAAAGTTGTCCACTCAATGACAACATGCATCCCCCGTCCCCCAAACAAATAAAGGTTGTGAGTGGTGACAGCTTCAGTGCGCCAGCTCTCCATAGCTGCAGACTAAATGAAGAAGTAACACAAAACACTAAATACAGGGAGTTTTTAGGAAAGCACGAATTGGCTGATTACTGGAGTTCGTTAACCTTCTGTCCTTGCTCTGGACTTGGTTACTGCTGCTGCACATTCCACTTATAGTAAACAAGTAGCATTTATCTTCAGGGATCATCAGACCTGCCCTTTTGTACCTAATCTGCTCAGAGACCCGGTGGCTCTGTTCAGCGAGCTGCCTCTCACTAACCGGCCGACTAAGAGCAAATGTGGCCGCAGAACCGCGTCGGCCCAAATGCAATGAGATCTCTTTGGAAAGAACGCGTTCTGTATGTCTGCCATTGTGTGCCAGCACTCTTACCTGTGTAAACAGCGATGACGAGGGACGATAATCAGCGTTAGCGTTCTGCTTATCAAGAACCTGTGTTATCTGTGCTTTACAGTGGCAATTTCAGTAAAAATGCAGCGTAGTGAGGAAGCAGGTAGTCAGTGTTATGATAGCAGGGTGCTGAACAAACTCAAGCTGGAAGGGTCACCTTGAGAAGTGCACTTAATGTTCAGTGTTCAGTTTATGCTGCTCCAAGTGAGAACTTTCCAAGAGGTCTTTGAGAGTGATGAACAAGCCAAGCTGCGGGCCTCCCGCAGAAGGAAGAAAATGCGGTTATCACTTTCCTGACGGAGTTCCTCAGATAAGGTGCCTGAAACCTCATGCTGATGCTTTCACAAGCAGACAAAAATCAGAATCCTGTCAAAAAAAACTGAGGCATTCAGCCCAATGACAAAATTTAATTGGCATATCAGTCATCACATGTCAGTAATGTCAGTTGTTTCGTTTTCCATGTTAGTAGCGGGGAGACAGCGATTCATAAGTCAGGCTAACCTCCAGAGACCTAGCATGGGTGTCAAATGCCACGATATCCTGCAGCGTAATAGCACAATTACACGCTAGAGGGAGACTAGGAGCAGATTGTGGCCGGCGTGCATTAACCTCTTTTCAGCGTGACAGGCGTACGGATTGTGGCCATGGCAGATAATTATACAGAACAACCCGAGAAGAGTCATTCTCAATTGTGGCCAATTACAGATCAACCGATTTTTCAAAGGACAGCTGCTGATGGCTGTTATTGAAGCAAATTAACTTCTGTACATCTAAACTATGTGCTGTAGATAGAAATAACATCTGTGGGATACAGAATATCTACTTACATCGCCAGCACTTGCACTAATGTTTTTGGCATTGAAGAGTGCATCTACGCAGTACAACAACCGGGATGAATACTTGCCAAAAAGATAAGCCGTTTTTCATCCATGCCCTATTTACACAACCCTGCATGTAGGACAGTTGAGGGGCATCTGGGGGCCTTATTACCTTCTGTGGGAGGAGCCATACAGCAAAGGCGTTCTTCAAACCGCCAGCATAGCTGCTAAACTTTATGCTCATCTAGGGGGTTCTGATCACATGCAGCTTGACCTGACGACACCACAAACGCTGCTGCCCCTGCACACATGCATGCATACACACACACAGCTACACGCACACACACCTCACACACCTGTACCCACACACAGCCACATACACACAGATGCATGCACACACACTCCGCATACACACAGACACACCCACACACACCCCACATGCACACATAGTCATATACATACTGATGCACGCATACGCCGGCCAAGCAATAGCCATCTGATCCGGCCGTGATTACTAATCGAGGCATCAGCCCATGAAGGGAAAGGCAGATTCTCTCATGTTATGGATAAAATCTGACAGACCTGGACATGCTCCAGGGTGATGGGTGTCAGTTATAATGATATTTAAAGCCCCACCTCCTGACTCTTATTGGTTATTCCACACCTGGCTCAGGAACTGCTCAAGGTTGGTGGAAGTCAAGGGAATAACTTGCGTGAATCTGCAGAAGAGTGAAAGGGTCTTATACTGTACCACACAGTGCATAGTATAGTATAATATATATATATATATATATATATATATATAGTATACAGAACAAATGCAAAGTGCTCGCCTACAAGAATTACAGAGAGAGTGCTACATAAGGGTCGCAGTGTACTTCCATTCAATTTAAGTTTTTGGTAAAATAATGAGCAAACAATATTTAATTAAAAAGTCTAAATTGTTGTTGCAAGTATGCATAAATGTCTGTTTTGGGCCACACTATAAAAGCTGTAGTGCCAAACAACTCCAGAGAACCAAGTCCTGTGCAGCTCAGTGTGTAAGGAAAGTACAGGGGGACGCAAACACCGGAAGTGAACTCCTCTTCATCATTCATTCATTCATTCATACATACATACATACA
>JABFEB020000104.1:15552150-15569063 GCA_019775895.2 Stomatorhinus ivindoensis | reverse complement strand
TCACAGGGCACAAGGCAGGAGACAACCTGGACGGGATGCCAGTCCATCACAGGGCACAAAACAGGAGACAACCTGGATGGGATGGCAGTCCATCACAGGGCACAAGGCAGGAGACAACCTGGACGGGATGCCAGTCCATCACAGGGCACAAAACAGGAGACAACCTGGACGGGATGGCAGTCCATCACAGGGCACAATAACAGACAACCAGGGATCAGAATGTTATGCAAAAGGTCATCAGATGAACTCTCACCCACAATCATCACGACACAGAATTCGCAGCATTTCACTGGTCACCTGTTCGTTATTAGCTAAGGTCATTAGCCGGTGTTTGTCAGCAATTTCTGAAAACAGGGAATTTCTAGAAATGAACGGTTTTGATCCAATGAAACATCAATTAATATATGAGAATTTCTAGATGTTTTTGAAGATTGGTAAGGTTTTTAATCAAATTGCAATTACACTGTATAATAATAAGTATGAATCTTAACTTTTGATATTTTTCTGTAAAATAATAAAAAAAATACTACTATGCTTCTGATGGCAACAAAAATAAAAAGCTCTGGTGTTCTCAGTTGCCTGAGCTGTGCAAATGTGGCATATAATATTGAACTAGAAGGGGAAAAAACTACACTGGCAACTAGTTATCATGTGGGCAGACATAAAATGAGAAATTTCTGTAGTGGTCTAGCACTGCAGTGCATGGTATACATGCAAACGGATATGCATTTTAATACGTCAACTTAGTATGACTCTTATTATGAAGGGAGAACCTGGCATCACAAAGGCATTCTGTGAACTTTATTGAAATAATGACACTGAAACTATAATCTGTGCATTAAAGCCACTTCAAGACTAGGTGAAGATGAAAGGAAATTTTATTACTATTGAATGGATGAGTGTGATTGACTGGTTGCTGCCATCAAAGATTTATTTAACCCTTAATTCTGCAACATAGATTAAATGTATTCAGTTTGATCCTTGAATAATGCATTCAAGCAATAAAAGACAAAATGACAAAAAAATACGTTTTTGCTCCTTATTAAATGGTGACCTGAGGTTTGCTATTTTATAGCATAGTTAATCCTTCTTTCCTCTTTGTAAGTACATTGAACAAATATTTTTAGTATATCTTTGGATTTGAAACTAGGCGAATGCAGCGGGTCTGGAGCAAATTTTAAGTAGTTTAACTTTTACAAAATGAACTGTGCCTTTAAAAACTGTTGCTATGCAGGTCGGCATGACAACAGTCGTGATACGTTGGGATAGTTTACGAGACGTATTTACGTCATCGCTTTTAACGTCTTTTTTAAATTAGAAAACACCCAGAGTATTAATTATCAGCCTTTAAAGTTATATAGATTCTTGTTACATTGTGTGTTAATAACACAACGTACAATAAGTAAAAAAAATGAAGTAATAAAAAACTACCCTTTGACCTTTTTTTGTTACGTAGCATTTTACCCGTAAAGATGTCTGCGAATCAGTAGGTGTATAAGTAACTAGTTTTTGTTTCTTTAGTTTGTTTTTATTTTTATGTTTGAGCTACCCGAATATTAAATGGATATTGAACATTTGCCATGAAACTCCGAACTCATCATGACAGGTACTCGAACTGTGTTTATTTCATTAGCTTTGGATGAACTATATTTATAAACGCCACATACCAGCCGGGTGTCATTTTTTACAAACATCACTACTAGTTTGAAACAAGTCATGCGTCGTAAATCCAATATAACTAGTCGCTCTGCAAAAATTGGTCCAACAATTGATGCGATCACGGCAGTATATCGTTAACTAGCTATTTAGCTAGATCCAGTTCAAAAGGGCGGTAAAATAATGTGATTTATGCGGTTTTAAGTCTGACATTTAATACTCCGTAACCAGTGAAGCAATGGATCCGCTCCTCTTGCAGTGACTGTTTATCGAAACGTTATAAGTACGAGCGTCGTAGTGATTCCTGTGGCAAGGGGGGTAACAACAGGTGCTAAAACAGAAACGACTAATTAGTCTTCAAAACACGAGTCTGGTTTGTACCTGATGCTTCATATTTTAGTTATATATTAAGTGCAACCCGTGGTAAGTTTATGGAAACCATATAACTGTGAGGAAATGTATAGTGGCACTGTTTTATAATTCATTTCTTGTCGTGTTTTAGGAGTTATTCTGCAGAGTACAGAATATTGCTGAAACCAAAAGAATCACCATCTGTAATGCAGACCAACCCAAACGAGCTTCACCCTCAAGCAGGCAGTAGCTTATCCCTAACCTTGCAACCTGAGCTGCTTACAAGGACGCCTGCGGTGGGGGCCGCCGGAGAGGAGGTCCGGCTATCCGTATGCAGCTCCTCCGGGGAGGCCAGTGGTCGGCCAGCATCCAGGAGGCAAAGAGCTGGAACACATGGCCACACCCATTCCCACTCGCATTCTCACGAGCACCCCCATTCCCACGGCGAGCCCGAGTCAGACCCAGGAGACGCCGATTTGGAGGCTGGAGAGCCGAGCATGTCCTTTTCTGAACTGCGTTACCTCTTTCGATGGCTCCAGAAAAGTCTCCCTTTTATTGTGATCCTTTGTGCCAAACTAATTACCCAGCATGCCCTAGGTGGGTTATCCTGCCAGCTCCCTGCTTTCAGTTCCGGTCTGTTCATAGTATTGAGTGTTTTTATTAACCCTTTCATGCAAGAATTATGACAACCTGAGTCAGGATTTCCCCCCCTATTTTGTTTTACTTCTCTGGAGGGATGAAAAATCAGTTGTAAACTTTTTTTTTCCAACATTGGGTTCTTCAAAAAGTTATTCACATGTCCACTGTAGTGGCTGATATGCAGTTATACCATTTAGACCTGTGCATTTCCAATTTAATGGCTGTTCAGTAGCTGTACACTGTCATGACCACCATGCGTGAAAGGGTTAAGACATCTGGCAGCTGGTTTTTTCCATTGATAAATTGGCAACTTAACAAAAGAAGATCCAGTCTTGGTTAACCTTGGGATACCAAATTTTACCACAGAAGACTATTGAAGAGATTAACAAAAAAACACCACAACTAACTGACTCCTTGGACCAAGGTTTCTCAAATTAGTCGTCAGGGACCTGCGGCAGTTCAGGTTTTTTTTTCTCCCCAAATTCCCTGAGGGATGGGAGAGAGCAAAAACATGGACTGCTGGGGATCTCCCAGGACTCACTGCCTTGGACCACTACAGCTCCTCTGACCCAACTGCTTTGTGTTAGACTGGCCTCAAGCCGAACAGCTATACTGTCAGTTTGCTTGCTTAATTATCAAAATGTGAATATTTGTTTAGGATTACACTTTATCTGGTGTTACAGATATTAATTGCTTGTTGTTTAAACATGGAGGACTATGGCATTGTATTCATATTTATATCATAAAAAAAATTCTATATATATTATGTAAGCAAATGCATATTAAAATGTATGGAAGCAGAAACCAGGCCTGTTTTTTGCATTATCAATTTAAAGTTTTATATGTATGTGACATTTGAGTTGTATGGTTTCTTGTAGGTTTAGCAGTTGGAGCTGGCCTGTTTACAACCTTCCTTTATGCAAACAAAAGCATCCAGAAGGAGGTCTTCATGCAGGTAGGTTATTGTAAGCGTCACCCAATATGTTCTTAAGCTTCCCAGGAAACCCAACGCATCGACTGGTCTCATTTCAGGGCCGGCGCTCCAAGCTTCACTGCCTGTGGCTTCTGCTGTTCATGATGTCCTCCACACTCCTCCTCTACTACACGTTCCACACAGAGACTCTTTATTACAGGTAAGAGTAATCAGAGACTCTACAGTAGGGGTCCCTGAATGTAGTCCTAGCAGGTTTTCATTACTGTTTAGCATCTCACCAATGTATCCTTCCCATTTATCCGTTACCAGATAGCCATTGTACCAGCCTATGCACTGGGCAGCCAGGAGCAGATTTGGGCATCCTGCCTTTGTTGGTAGAACAGAACAGAGCTCAGTCACTTTCCTGTACAACTTCTCCTTTCTTCTGTCATTACAGCCTAATCTTGGTGAATCCTGCTGTTGAGTTCCTGGGCTTCTGGGAAATGTTGTGGACTGTGGGTGTGACCAACTTCATATTGAAGTTCATTTTTATGGGAGTGAAGTGCCTTATTCTTCTATTGCCTGTTCCTCTCGTGGCTTCCAAGTCGAAGGTAAGGCTGGTATCTCTGTCCAGTCAGTGTATGGCATCCTGCTTGGTGGATCAGTATTAGGACTGTAGTTGATGTTTCTCTTGCTGTGTTCTTCAGGGCCGATGGTACATGCTCTTAGAAGAAATTGGTCAGGTTTATCAGACGATAGCTCCAATGCCATTGTGGTTCCGCTATTTGGTCACCTACCAGGAGGCGGATGGCTCCCCTGCTCTGACACTTGGTATCCTTTTAGCTTTGGTCTACCTCATTCTGAAGGTAAGACTGGATGAAATCCCTTAATTATAAGCTTTTGGAAATAGTTGGAATCCTTTCTAATGTTTTATAGTTCACAGAAGCCTAATTTCTGAAGTATTTTTATTTCCCAATTCAGGGTATGACTTCAACTATAGCTCTGACAGTTTCTGTTTGTTCATCAGTAAAAGATCAGAATCAGACAGTTTGTGTGACAACCATGCCGCTTTCCCCACAGCTTCTGGGACTGTACGGACATTGGGGGTCTGTTCAGAAAACTATCCGGATATTTCTCAGCAGTCAGGTACCCAAAGTCATGGTTGAATACAAAATGGTCATCTTACATAATTGGTTACATTTTGAAAACTGAAATTTGATTATGTGTTTGTGCTCATGGATGTAGAAAAAAAAACAATTTAAGAGAAGCCATTGTCAGCACAGGGTCAGCCAAGCTTCACTTACCTGTTTATGTCTCAAAGGAGAGCCAGAAGGGATATGTAAAAACAAAAGGATTCCAATGTGCCAGTACTCATCCTTTAGCAAATGGAAAACAAAGCATCATTTATATGCATGACTAACATGGGCATGCATGACAACATTCTTGGAAACTGAACATTTGTTTTTTTTCCAGAATAATGGAGTTGCTGCCACCAAAAGCCAATGCTTTGAAGCTGGAGATGTCTGCCCCATCTGCAAGGCCGCTTTTAGGGAGCCTCAAGTCCTGCCGTGTCAGGTAAAGCCTGTGTCTGTGGCCAGGGGTCCAAGCATGGCCAATGAGTGGCATCTAAAAATATATATATATATATATAAATTAAAGCTGCTCACCAGATCCCATATGGAATGTGAAATGTATACCCCTTCCTTTCTCCCGAAGCACATCTTCTGTGACGAGTGCATTGCATTGTGGCTCAACCGCGAGAGGACTTGTCCACTCTGCCGCACTGTGATAGCAGACAAAGTCCACAAGTGGCAGGATGGAGCCACGTCTCCCCACCTGCAGGTTTACTGAGAAACCGAGTGAGAGATGGGCCTTTTCTTCGGGGGGTGAATATAAGACATCAAACTTCACGTCAGACAAGTTGGCTTGCTTTACAGCTTTGCTGAATTTTCAATATAACGTCAACTGCAGTGGTCTTTGGTTAAATCTAGATTGTACCGCACTGACACCTGGTGTGCAGAACACATCATCACTCCTCATCACAAGGGAGTGCTTCTGTATCTTCTACCACATTGCAATCAGTTCTGCTTGTAGGAGCCTGTTTACCTTGTTTCATGACCGCTCCTCAGAGTTACGTACATGCCTCCTGGTGTTTTGAAGGGCCTTAAAGATACCAGGCTCCATAAATCTGGTAAATCCTGGAGGATAATCCACTTATCTGTTAGAAGGTAGAGCACGTGTTAATATTTTGCAGGATTAATATTACTTTTTAATAATAAAAAAAGATTTTCACAATTTAAGAAATATGCAACAGTTACATACTGATATGTATAAAAATTTGAATCCACACTTTCAGAAACCAGCTGTTATTGAAGCGGTGCAGTTATGTTCTTTTAAGTAATGAATGAACCAAAGACTGGGGAATATATCCATTTTGTTATAGTGATCTTTTCTGTTGAAGCGTTTCTCTTGTTTTGCATCACTTAATAAAATGCTGGGGTGTCTCTGATTAGTGTGATTTTGTTACAGTAAGAGAGGCTTGAAAGCAGTGCACACATCTTCCTGGCAGGTAGCAATGAACAGACTTTAATACCATTCATCTATTTACAGCCAGTGACTCTTAAAATCAAGGGCAAAGGGCAAAGGTCAAACCCCACATGAAATGCATTTGTACTACTGTCCAACTTGCTCCTAATGTGATGTTCAAAACAAAACTCTACAGCATTTACAGATAACTATCCCCCCAAGGAGAACTTGTTTCAAAATTTTATGTTGACTCATCCAGACCAAGTGAACAGTCCCTCTGTATATTACATAGCTCAATAAAGGTAGTTTGTGTGACACATTTGAAGAACAAGTAATTTTCCTAAAATCAATGATTTAAAAACAACTAGCTACTGAATTTATAGACAGTAACATGATTCCATTAGATTACACAGGTGCTTGATAGAGAAATGGGAGCATACAAGGAGTGGTGTATAGTTTCAAAAGCAAACCCATGAAATATGCAACAGCTTTTCAGAATGAGACATTCTTTATGCATGAGGCAAGATGCACTAGGGGATCTTTACTACCGAATAATAAGAGTAAGAGGTAAAAAACACACACACACACACCTAGACTTCATAAAAATAATTGATGTCAATAGTTACTTATCCAGCACTAAAATAAAAGGCAAAGTATTCTATGAGACCTTAATAACCAAACGCACGTTTCTCCAGAGGAGACATTTTGGTCATTTTTATGCAGCTGACGTTTGGAGGCAACGCAGGTCCCTGGTTTTTGGGTGGTTGTTCAAGTTCCAGATCACAAATGACCTCCACATATAAGCACAAAGGCATATACAGAGAGCTGGGTAATTCAGGTCCAGAGTGTAAAAATCCAGACTAGACTTTTCAACCAACCAGCTGAGTACTCTCTGTGACTCTTTATACTCAACTGGTTGGTTGAAACAAAATCTTGGTCTGGACCTTTACTTTCTGGACCTGAATTACCCAACTTTGTATACAGAATGTTAAGATTTACAACTACATGAGGATAATGGATGTTTTTCCAGATAATAAAGATTATCTACATCTTTTAAGTTTAAAGAGAAAAAAAATCAGCAGCTGTTCAAAAAGGCTGCCATATTATTCCTCAAGTGTCAGAAATCTCTTTTCATAGTGGAGGAATCCATGTCCTCCCACCAAATGATCCCATAGGTTTAATTACATTTATTTCTTAAAAATAATAAAAATAAAAAATAAGGCAAACCCAGCGATTACTTCAACCATAAAATGAAATCACAGCTTTTAACACCAAGTTAAGTTCGACACTATAAGAAAGGCCATCATAAAGCACTTGGGGAAAAAAAGTTTACAGATGCTTCCAGTAAACAAAGTGAGAAATTCTCCCTCCTGAACATGGCACTCCACCGACCGCCAGTGCACAAGCTCTATATATATTTATAGATATTTTGAAAAGGCACAGACTTACCATTTTTTGCATCAACAGTTGAAACCACTTTACGCTTCTATCAACTGAAGGGAATTTGGAACAGGAACTCAAAGTACAAATCCACACACACATACACACACCCAGCGCAAGATCGTGAGCACTGGCTATTTCTGATACTTGCAAATGACAGATCCGTGAATGTTTTGGTCTTCATACAAGTCCTTTGTCCTTTCCCCTAGCTATACAGTCCTGCTTTTTGTCAAGTCTGTACCCACCCTCTGAAATACTTGGGTACCAAACAGGCCCTACTACTGTACAAGATAGGGGGAGGGTAACTGGCTTCAGCTAAATAATACACCTTGAATATATTAAGCCATGAAATTATCCCTAACGTATTATAAAACAGTAAACTAATATGGGGAAGGAAAAAATATATGAATAAAACCACTTTAGTGGAGAAAATCAAATGCAAAGAAATAAATATGACATTTGCATAGTGTCTTTGATGCAGAATGCAGGAGAATCTGAATGGCACTTTAATAAATTATACACATTGTTAAAAAGAATCACAGTAAAGTACTAAAAAAAAAGATGTTTAACAGCTTTGAACTGAGGAAAGGTTCTGAGTGATACTAAAGGACACCACTCTGCCACCTGCTGGTCAGCAAATGAGAAACCTTGGCTAGAAAAACCTCATGTTCTGAAACCTCATCTCAGCATTTATTCCAGAACAAAGGAGGCAGCAGTGGCAGGCTTTCAAGATCACAGCGCGCTTCTACTTACTGGAGTCCACAGTTCCGATACTCTCATCAAACCATCACAGAATGAGAATCAAGCGGAAACTGCAGCGCCAGAAGCAGAGCAGCCTTTTCTTCATGCCTTCTGACCCAACTGAGTCATTATCGACAAAGAGCCTCCTTGCGCTGGACAAATTTCTGCTTTTCAAAGACCAGATTCCAAGATGGAAACTCCTAACCGGTAGAGACTCCGCTCATCTGACCTTACACCTGCTTCCCAAGAAGGTCAGGCCACTCGTGAGCATTCACACTGCTCATAGAGAGTCATCTAGTGTCTCCTACTGCAGACACCAAGTGCCTGAGAAGCCCAAGCCCATTGTGAACAAAACCAACACCGCTCCAAGATCGGGAAGCCGGGGACAAACCCACTATCCATAAAACGGGGGGGAGGGGGACAGGGAAGGCGATGTAGAAGCAGCTAATCAGCTGGCTAAACAATGAGGTACTAACAGATACTTCTCAATGTACGTCAACTGTAACTCACATGCTGTCCTAAAACCATAAGATCCATGCCTATGACCTTCTGGACATTCACTCGAACTCTATATCACAGCTAGAACACTTCTCCGAGAAATCTGATAGGGCTGATTATGTTATACAGGATAGGTATGTTATTCTTTTTTTTTTTTTACTTGTAGGAATTCCGATGCATGAATGCTAACAGGGATTTTAAAACGCTTCAAGGGAAGCATTCCACGTGCAATAGAGAAGAGACCAAATATTGAATAAAAATCATAGCGTTTATTCAACATCAACACAACATGGAGCCCTGACACCTCCGTCGCTGTCACAGCAACCACGGCAACATCAGGAGACGCTCACGAAAGATATCGCTCTGCCAACTTGGATGCCAACAAGCAGCCGGGACACACCATCCCGCCATGTGGGTCCCACCCCGAGGTCCGGTTCTGAATAAGTCTGCCGATTATGGACGAGAAAGTTATGGCTTTACTCCTCTGGCTCAGTTTAGAAAACAGATAAAGCCTCAGTGACAATGAAGTGTTTAAGACATCCTGTAATGGACATGGAGGTCACAACACGGTTTAGTAAAGCATCAGTCATTTCTCAGGTGCACATTATAAAATAATAACCATAAAAAATACTTCACCTAGTTGGGATGGACAGTTAATACTATATGTAAGGCAGCGATTAAGGATTGGCCTCACATCAAACCGTGATTTTTATCACAGAAAGGAAAGCGAAAGACAGAAGCTGTAATTTCAGCAGAGAAAATGACCTTGGAAGATCAGCCTATTAGTATTATTATTAATTTTTTTTTTAAACAGTAAACTTGTTCATGGGTTTATTCAAGTTCTTAACATGTACGTGGATTCTGGCACTCGAAAGAAAAGAGAGGGAGAGACAGAGAGAGAGAGAGAGAGAGAGAGAGAGAGAGAGAGAGAGAGAGAGAGAGAAAAAAAGAGCAAGGGAAAGTGCCAAACTGTCTGTGGGTCTGCTTGTCAGTCATACTCAAAAGGCGTTAAAATCCATGATGTCGTCAACATTTCCTCACACGATTCAGAATGGCTGCGCAAGCCTGTAACATCCTCACAGCAATCTGCTACATTTGGTACTGGACATGTGGTAGAGCGCCGTTTCACCGCGCCATTCAGTCAGCGAGTCATGTTTCACAAAATACACCCTCATACTGGAAATCTGACAAGCAACAAGCAGTGGTGAAGAAACCAAGCCCGCAAGGATCTCATCGGGCCAATCACACTCAAACCCACATCATTTAAATGGAAAGATATTAAAACTAATTTGTTCTTTTTTTATTGTAGTGTTTATATACTGATCTAGTATTTTATATGATGTTACCGGCAGCTTGCTGCAGACCCATCAGATGCATCACATATTTGCATTGCAGGACCCCAACTGATCCTTAAATTATAATACATTTGTTCAATGATTCGTCCTTTCATTCTCAAAAAGAAACAGAAATAAACAGGAAAGCGACACAGCATCTAAAGTAATACTGCAGAACTCCAACATTCCATGGGTGTTCGCACGTGACAACTTTCCTCCCTTGTTCATTTCATTTTTCTGATGAGACAGAATCATGTAAAAAAAAAAAAAAAAAATTATAAAATAATGAGTATAATCATAATAAGGCCCAGCTCGAATCTGTCAAGCCAACCCAGGGGAAGATGAAAAAAGCCAGTCTCCACGTGGAGGCGGAATCACACTCGCCATGGCAACAGGGGGCAGATGTATGATCAGGCTGGTAGCGAGAAGATGTGTCCGTCTCATTTTCTCGAGTCCGTTTTAAAAGAAAAAAGGAAAGGGGGAGGGGTCACGCTGAGCGTCAAAGATTCATCCTCAGGTGCTCAGGCCTCTTGGAGATCATGGGGTAGGCCTGCTTCTTGAAAGGCCCTGGGTTGGTGCCAGCTGGCTGCCTAATAGGCAGGGGGGCCGAGGCCTCCGCACTGGCCGTCACGTCCATCTGCTCCACCGTGGATACCTCCATGGCCAGCTCTGTGGGGGACTGGAGAGATGGGGCCACGGGCAGCGGTGGGCCCCGGGGCCAGCAGTCTGCACCAGCGAACTTCACAGGGCTGAGAGTGGGGGTGGTTGGGAAGTGACATTAGAGGGGGGGGGGGGGCGCACAAATAACCTGGAGCCTTTCCTGCCATAACCTGAAGTGTTCGTTTCCAAAAAAAGAGGACTTTGCGAATTCTTGTACTAAAAATCGCTCACCAATTTCAGGGTCTCAGTATGTTAAAACAGAAGTCAGATTAACTGGAGCTTCTCATCTTGAAACCACTCAGCTAAAACAACCACGAGAAAGACCAACTAAATATATGTGGAAACAGAGAAACAGTCGGGGGGGGCGGGCAATACCTCACTGGTGTTCTTGGGCTTCCCAGAAACCGTCGAGGTGATCGAACTTTTGGCTCGAAAGAGAATTTCTCCTTGACGTTCTCCAACACAGATGGAGCCACATACGTAAAACCCTAGAGGAACAAGGGAGGAGGAGATCAGGGATGCAACCATGTGATAAAAGGCAGGAAAAGATTGAATGAGGGGAATGAGAGACAGACCATACAGAAAAGCCACAAATCAAACACCATACCAGGAAGACTTGATTGGCACTCTCACTAAGCGTCGAATCGTCCGGACTATCCACTGGCGTCTGGCTCGTGAACTTGGAGTCGAACTGGCTCACGTCGTCGGCGGATTGCTGTGGGAATACGGCAGAAGGCAGTGAGCCACCAAGTGACCCTGGTGCTGCTGTTTCGGAAAGGTGGCAATGGCACCTACCAGGAAGGGCTTGAAAGGAGGTTCCACTTTGCGGGCGAGGAGCTCTTCCCAGTTGATGTGTCGGAAGAAAGGATGAGCCTGTGAAAGATGGGAAGGCCGGTGAGGGACAGCGCCCCAGCCGAGGCCCCGTCCAGGGTCATGTGACGTACCTGCACTTCCATGGCGTCTCCTGGTCCGGCCCCCAGGCGTGACGAGGCATTCCTTTTGAGCAGCTGCATGACAAAGCCCAACGTTCAGACTAGGGCTGTGTTAAAATTCATATTGCAGTATAATTTCAACCATAGACAGTAGACGGTATATATTGCAGTACATAATTTCATCTGTAAATTTCAATAACTGTTTTTGAAAGGGTAACATATGTCCATAGCAAAGGCATTGCAGCAGGAAGTTGTATAATAAACTTAACACATTTCAAAGTAGTTGTGAATGTAGAATATTTATTGTGCAAATCTGCAATTATAGAGCTACAAAAATAATACAATTAAACTAGTGTCATAACTTCATCTATATTAGAATGACCATTACTCCCATAAAAGTTTGCGGGTTCGGATACCCAATGGGTTACCCGCAAATTTTGATGAAACGGGTGAAAAATATTCTACTGTGTCGGATATGAGTTCGGGTCGGGTCGAACGCAGGAGAGCGCAGGTCTAAATTACGGTTTTCAAAACATCATGTGCCAGCAAAAAATTTATTTTTCAGTGACACACAAAAACCCTGCATTCAAGATGGTAAAACTTAAAATCCATATCAGTTTATGCCTGCACGCGCATTCCCAGAAATCTCCCCCACTTTTTCAAAAACGCATATGATCTCCTGCAGTTGCTGGAAGGATGCTGAGGAGTTGAAAAGAAAACTAGCAAGTGTAGAGTTTAAAGTTGTGGCCAATAACTCCACTAAAATCAAGTGTGGGAGAATTTCGGAGTTCTCAGATAACAAAAACAACTCTTTTGACGTCTTGTCTTGCTGGAGAGAGCGTGAGCGTTTGTTTCCCAGTGTCACTCATATTGCGAGAT
Organism: Stomatorhinus ivindoensis; assembly: GCA_019775895.2. Classification (NCBI taxonomy): domain Eukaryota; kingdom Metazoa; phylum Chordata; class Actinopteri; order Osteoglossiformes; family Mormyridae; genus Stomatorhinus; species Stomatorhinus ivindoensis. Next base: position 15,556,494 of record JABFEB020000104.1, on the reverse strand, counting down.
CTACTCTCGCCACCCCGGCATCCAGCGCCGCAAGTGAACGAGATTCCTCATGCGCCGGAAATGTCACCCAGGAGTGAAGGAGTCAGCTGAGGCTATCAACTAGGGACGATGTCCACAGTAATATAAAGCACCGCACCAAACACTAGTCTATGCCTTCGCGTAGGATTTCCAATCAGGTAATCAAAGGAAAATGGACAGGTAGCATATAATGTGCAGGGTAGCCTAATGTACATTTTATATAATATTAGTTTTATTAACACATTTGATTGTAATCTGGTAAGGCTATGTGTGGTCATGGCAATATCAAACTTGTTTGGAGGTAGGCTACTACCGTTTGTTTTGCTTATTATTAGGCTCTTATTAAGCAACGTTTTCATTTGGCTATGCCTTGTCATTTGTTGCGGCAATAAACTTTTGTCTTTAATTTTAGCTATCTTGCTGATTTTCATTCGGGTGCGGAATTGTATTTCTGTCGGATAATGGTTCGGATACGTGTTTTAAGGATGACTGGTACGGGCGTGTGCGGTTTGTCAAAATCAGACCCGTGCAGGACTCTGCTGCCAGGTGCAGCAATAATCATATAAATATTTTTCATATAAATCATGTTAATAAATTATTATTTTATGCAACTTGATTCTGTCATTTTTGCAGGCGAAGAGTGGAAATTTAAGCGGTAGGGCGGTATAATCAAAATCTTTCCCGTTGGCCAAATTTATATTGTATATCGTTTATACCATTTATACCGTTTATCAGGCACAGTACTAGTTCAGACCCTCTGGTAATGGCCCAGATTGTGACCAGACATCTCTCCAGGGACCAAGCAAACCACACCTTTTTAAGAAGGTCCCTGGCTTCTTGTGTGAGGTAGGGTGGAAGGTTCAGTTTGCACTTCAGAATTTTATCTATGGTTTTCTTCCGGTTCTCGCCAGTGAAGGGTGGCTGGGAACAATGAGAGAAAAGAGCATCATTAGTAGCCAGAACACCAGGAGTGAAGGCTAGACTGTATACCTATCATCTCATTCATAAGGATGATTCAAGAAGATTCTGGAAGGTGAAATTGAAGCATGAAAGAAGAAGACTATGAAGAAATCCGGACTCACCGCGCCGGTCAGCATATCGTACATCAGAGCTCCCAGACTCCACCAATCCACGGCGCGGTTGTGGCCACTTCTCATCAGGATCTCCGGGGCCCTGGAGCATCACAAACACTCAAGACAACGCCGCGGAACTCTGATACCATCATCCCCAGCATGGGGTGGACCAAACCACAAGCACACTGCAAGTATACAGGAAACAGCAAGTGACATACAGATCCACTCAACCTACATATATTCTATGGTACCACAGAACGTGTGAGTGACTGTGTCATCGTGGATCGATTCTTTACACAGGCCGAAATCGGTCAGCTTCACGTGACCTGTAATTAAAAACACAAAAAACTGAATTAAATGTTTGGGTGTATAGAGGAGCTGAAAATAAAAGTTGGTTTTTTTTTTTAAACACAACAGTGCTTGGCGGATGAGACTGTTTTGAGCACAGCACCCCCAGTTTCATACTAATTACACACTCAGCTGTGTGTGAGAAGCCTCATTTAACAATTCTCGCAGCCCCTACCGCATTCTGTGCGAATACGCCCCTCAATATCTTTAATTACCATGGTTGTTAAGCATGATGTTTTCCGGTTTGAGGTCTCTGTAGATGATCCCTTTTTGATGCAAGTGTCCCAGAGCCATGGAGATCTCTGCTAGATAAAAGCTGAAAGAAAAAGCGAATCAACCCCGGCCACTTGTGACATGACGGCTGTTACCTACCCAGAGCACCCCTGAACTGACTAGGCAAATCACCAACACGATGACAGTATGTATTCAAATGCATTACAAACACATAAGGAATCCCAAAGCTATTATAAGAGTCTAATAATGTTTAAATCTACACAAATATTTGACTTGACAACACCTTGGCATTAACTGAACACCTGATTCAGGATTCTCTGTCAGATTCTGTTGTGATATAAGCATTGCTCTCACTGCTTGAGTGTTTATACCCATCATGGCCAAGGGCCAGAGATCATTGGTGTCCCGGGTGTTTCTCGGCACGATAAGCGAACAACGTGCTACGTAGCTACATACCAGGCCGTGTCCTCCATGAAAATCCCTTCTCTCTCTAGTTGCATAAATAGCTCTCCCCCTGTAAGTGGTGACATGGAGTTTTAGCACCCAGAAGAGTAAGATGAGCTTCAACGCCAGGGACAGACACTTTAAAAAAAGCTCCAAACCCCTTGACGCAGCACCACCTTCACTGGCAGGTTCATGGCGCACATTAACTTCTCAACCACCAACGTGTGAGTATCAATACTGGGTTTAGGCTGTTAACTGGAAATGCTCACTAGGATTTCCCAGAATTGTACCAGTTTTATAAAACAAGGTAAAGCTTGGCCTGAGTTCCAAGACGTAAGCTGAACCACCGGATACTCTGGAACGACTGGGTGTTTAGGTGTAAGAATTCAAAAAGTCAGCATTTACCTAGCCTTGGAGTGAGCTAATATTCTAATTGTTTAGGCTGAGCCAAACAAGGAGACGGGTAAGTAAAGCTAAGGTCTGATAAAGTTATGGACAAAAGTATCGGGACACTTGGCCATTACAACTAGAGGAACTTATGACACTCCATGTTAAATCCAGGCATGAGTATGGACTTGGTCCCCCTTGGTCCACTCTTCCATGAAGGCTTTCCTCAAGATGCTGGAGTGTGTCTATGGGATTTTTTTGCCCAATTATCCAGAAGAGCATTTATGAGGTCAGGCACTGATGTCGGTCATGAAGGCCTGGCTCAAGGTCTCCATTTTATTCTAGGTTTTGTGTGGGTCAGTCAAATTCTTCCACACCAGACTTAACCAACCATGTCTATATGGGCCTTGCTTTCTGCACTGGGGCACAGTCATGCTGGGGCTGAAAAGGGTCTTCCACAAACTGTTCCCACAAAGTTGGAAGCATAGAATTGTGAAAAATGTATTGGTATCCTGAAGCATTAAGAGTTCCCTTCGCTGGAACTTTACAGCACTCCATCCAATGCTAGGCATTGCACTTTGTAGTGTGAGGCTTGCATGCAGCTGCTCAGCCATGGAAGCCCATTGCATGAAGCTCCCAGAGCACAATTTTGGTAGTGGGGTTAATGCCAGAAGAAATTTGGAACTCTGTCGTTATTGAGTCAGAGCGCTGATGACTTTTACACACTCACACAAGCACCTCAGCACTTGGCAACCCTGCTCTGTTACTTTATGTGGTCGGCCACTTCTTGGTGGAGTTTCTGTTGCTCCTAGCTAGGTGCTAGATTTTATATACCTGTGGCAATGATTCTGAATGAAACACCTGAATGATTAACAGATATGTCCCAATACCTTTATCCATAGAGTGTATGTGAACCTGCCGAATGGTTTAATGCTTTAAGTCATCTTGTGTTGCTGGTTAACATCGTGAGGCTCATTTAGCAGCACAGACTTTTCATGGCGATCTTATGACGCTGAATCACGTGACCAGGGTCAGACACAGCTCTGCTCACCGCTGAGGTACTCCAGGATGAGGTACAGCTTGCCCCCGGTCTGGAAGGCATAAATGAGATCGACGATGAATGGATGCTTGACCTCCTCCAAGATGTTGCGCTCAGCTTTGGTGTGTGCCGTGTCCTTTGCGTTGCGGACGATCATTGCCTGCACCATGAACACACACAGTTAAAACTCTGCACGAGCCACTCTCTCCAACACAACCAGGACAGCGTGACAATGATGACACCTCATGCAGACTCAGCAGACCACAAACATCACCAAGGCTTTTTATCAGGAAATGGCTTCCGATTTCCAAGTGCTTTTGGTTTAGACTCTTACTTTGCTTTACATTTGCTGGCCTTTAGCTTGGAACTTTTATTTTGATATAGCCTTAGGTCACCTGGCTGGTCAAAGATGGCGTCATCCACATGGTTCCTGGTCTCAGGTAGACAATGGAAGATGCCGTAGCTGAATAGATTTTTACTGCTTTAAACCTAAACTTTGAACTAAAACAAACAGAATTTAGGATACTTTGATTTCACCCCCTTTTGGTGAAGCTTATACTTTGGATCAAGCCTCTCCTTTGTGGATTACAAAAAAATTTGGATTTACACCACTGCGTACCACCTACTTGCCTGCCTGCCACCTACCTGTCTCCCTCCCTGCCTGCTTGTTACCTGCTCGCCTGCCTGTTACCTACCTGTCTCCCTCCCTGCCTGCTTGTTACCTGCTTGCCTGCCTGCCACCTACCTGTCTCTCTCCCTCCCTGCCTGCTTGTTACCTGCTCACCTGCCTGTTACCTACCT
>JABFEB020000104.1:15524812-15551027 GCA_019775895.2 Stomatorhinus ivindoensis | reverse complement strand
TTTTAAACATCCTAAAGGGGATCCCTATGGAGTAGACCACCTACGTTTTTAAACATCCTAAAGGGGATCCCTATGGAGTAGACCACCTACGTTTTTAAACATCCTAAAGGGGATCCCTATGGAATAGACCACCTACATTCTAAACAATATATCATTTGTCCCCTCAAAGTTCAAAAGTCCCACCCAACAATCATTTCAAACTACCTTTTTAAGGACTTTCATAGCAAATATTTTTCCTGATGTAGCTCCGGACACCTTTCTAACTTGAAACACCTGCAGAAGAAACGGAAAGCATTGAAGACATCTATAATTTCCTGTTTAATTCATATTTCATTTAAGCAATGATTGCGTTTGTACTATTTGAGATGTACATCTTAAGCTGTGATTTTAACTATTAAAACTCTGAAACTGACCTTAACTTGTTTGTGTCCATACACAGATTGTGATTATATTACCTTGCCATATCCACCTTTTCCCAAGACCCGAAGCAGTTCAAAACACTCTGGTCGAATCTGCTCTGTTCCTTTATTGACACTGTCTTCTGAGATTTCGAATTTTTCACAGCCATCCATGTTACTAAGAGAGAAACAAACACACAATCAGGCAGCACAGGCAACTTAAAGCAGGCGCTTAACATTGGGAATTACATCAAAATAAATCTTTTAAAAAGTCCAGCTCTCATCTGACACTCTAGGACAAAGAAAACCAAAGAAGCAATGAATCGAGGGGCATGTGGTAATACACAGATAAGACAATATGACCACAAGGGTCTCAAAGTGACAGTTACATTAAAAAAAACATTTCTTGATGCACTTGGGAAAGAATAACAGACTCACAATTCGAAACTGTTGCACTGATCCATGAACTCACTGTTCTGGGCCTGCAATGGAAGAAAAAAAAAGCAATTAGACATTAATCCTGATGAAGTTGAGGATAAGTGTGGGCACCACGCCCAGGCACATGCATCAGGTTGCCGTCAGACACGGATCAGACTTTCACACTAAAAACCAGTCAGTGATCTCCTATGTTACAGAAACTGTTTTGCACAAGCGCTGACCCTCACACCTGGCCACACCCACTTAGCATCATAGTAGCACTGTAAGCAATAAGCAACAATGTATCGCTTGTGTTAAAATAGGATAGAAAATTTAAAATGTCATACAAAGCGCTATACAGCATTACGTACAGCATAAATCCTGTTTGTGGCTGATAACATTCGTTCACATGTATGGTACCTCTGAAGTGTTGTTAAAGGACTTTGGTATCGCTGAAATAGTGCTTTCAACAATTAAGCGGTAGAGGTACATATAATGTATGGTCACCTTGAAGACATTGAAAAACTGCACCCAGGTGAAAAAAATATCAGTATTCACAGTGTCAACACAAGCTAATAAACTTAAGTGTACTTTTAAATCAAGGTTATCTACCAAGTTATAAATAACTCTGCTTATATTTAATGTATAAACCGAGGGGTAACTTTATAATATACAAAAGAAACACTAGCTTTCTGATCTTTAAGGTGAGAAATGCAGCCTAAATGATTATCCCAACTTACTCATTAAACTATCAGAGACAAGTTTCAAAGCTGTCCATCATGAAAAATCTATCTGCATTAAAATATGCCACGCCCCCAAATAATTTTAGTACATCACAATTTCATACAATTCCCAGTGAGTATTTCACAATTGATCAGGGTGTTTATGTAATCATAACACTGAGTGCTTGCTGTGACACTTAAGTTAGCAAAAAAAAGGGCAGAGGTGAGCTGTGTTTTGGCCAAAACATCACAGCATGGGAGTGTTGTTAAAGGAAGTTTAAAAACAACAAAAAATATATTTAGAAACCCCAGTAAAAACATCAATGCATTTACAATCACTTTGAAACATTTGTATGCCTAACTTTCTATAAACTGCCAGACTCCCCCAAAACACTTGTAGTAAGTGTTTATTTCCTTCTCATAGGTTTCCATTGAACACGAGTGAGCAAAACAAAAATAAAGTATTCTGTGGGTGAATTCCCCCTACATTTATTTTAAGACATTTATTTAACCAGTTTCTTTTCTGCAGTGTAATGTTAACAGTTAAGCTCTTTTACCTTTTCTAAAGATTCTTACAGCTTAAATAAGCCTTGGATTGCCAATCAGCACCAATAAACTAGAGTTCCCTTCTTGTCTTTAATTTATCCAAGGAGATAACCCCATTTGTATAAGGATTGTAGCACATTACATCAATACAAGCCAAATATTCAACAAAAAATTAAGATATAAAGTCGATAATGGCAAAAAATGTATTATATATGTATGCACACCCACATATATACTTCCTTATATATGTATTTAAACTACTGAGTGTGGTCAGCTATCTATTTTTAGCAGCATTCAGTAAAGGATTGTGTTTACTTACGTGATGTAAATATTACCTATACAGTCCTATTTCTGTTTGCCTGCATATTACAAAGCAGCCAAACAACCAGTGTGCGCGCACACGAGGGGAGGCTCTGGCTGTGGTTGCGAAAAGCAGACGTGGAGCCCACTACAAGTGCCTCACTGCACTCAGCCAGGCCTGTGAGCTCACTACGGTCGCCAAACAGCAAAAGTATAACCGTAGAACACACGTTCCCCAGTACTCCATCAGCAAACACACACGGCCGCCAGTGAGAGCCGAGAAGAGACGGGGAGACCCGAGGCGCTAAGCAGCTGCCGAACCGCTGTCACCACCGCAAACGTTTTGACAGTCTGTTAGGTACTAAAAGGTGGTTAAAGACTTCCCGGGCCTCGCAGTGGCAGACCTCTCTCTGCCGCTGTCACGAATCGGGCCTGTAGCTTTCTGCTGCAGTGACAATGTGCCGTGTCGCCCGCACCGCTGGGCCTGCCCTACCTGCACAAAGCTGCGCGAAAAATACAGCACCTACAGCCGGCTACTCACCCCATCTTCAATCTCGTCGTCAGAGACGTTCTCCTCTGGCTGGTCCAAGTCGATGTCGAACACGCCAGCCATGGCCTCGGTCCCTCTTTTTGCGTTCTCAGTCCGAAAGAATAGGTATCGCAAGGCGCCTCATGGAAACACACTCTCGGCCGCCATAACCGGCTACGGCATCGCGCATGCGTACACTGCCGCCAAGTGTACGAAAAAAGTGGCGCAGGAGGCACGTTGTCTGCTCTGCGCATGCGTGCGATGTCACCTCGCCGCGAGGTGGACGCGAGTTCGCCATGAGGTGCGCGTGCCAGGTTCGAGACCGTAATGGGCTTATCGCTGCAGTAATATTTGAAGTACGACAGATGATACCTTTCTTTCTGCTAAATGAAACATAAATGTGGTATACTTGCACACGAGCGGTGTGCTTCATTGGAAAAAAGCATATCACGTAATTTAATTATTCGAGAAGATTTACATGAATTGTGCTGTTGACTGTAGTGCAATCTAGTTTTTAAATTATATGTTTCATAATAGTTTAACGCTTTAACCGTCCTGATTACAGGAATGCCCCATTTTCACACAAGTGATCTATAATTATTAGCTGTTATTGAGTATTACACTCAGTGACAAAAAAGTTAGGCATTCAGACCGAGTGGTAGAAATGAGATGAATCTGTACATGGTGAAAGGTCATGTGACTATCACGATGATTATAATGAAAGAACAAACGGACAGCAGAGTTGGCATACTGCATACGGTACGTACGGTGTGGCACCTTTCTCGCCGGGCTTGGATACATGCGGCGATACGGTGCGGAAGGGAGTCGTACAGCCGTTGTATCCTCTCCTGCGGCAAGTCGCCCCACGGGTGTTGTAACTGACCCTCGAGATACTGCGGATTGGCACTGCATAGGTCTTAGTTGACGTTCAAGCTGATCCCACACATATTCGATTGGGGAAAGATTGGGGGACCTGGCTGGCCACGGGAGGACCTCATGACATAGGGAGTTCATATACACGCGTGCCATGTGAGAGCGGGCGTTGCCTTATTGAAATACTCTACCAGAGTGCCATCTCAGGAGGGGTAAGATATGCGGCCGCAGACTGTCATTGATGTAGCGCTGTGCCGTCAGGGTCCCCCGAATCACTACCATAGATGACTTGAAGTCATACCCTCTGGCTCCCCACACCATGATGCCAAGAGTAACGTTAGTATGTCTTTCCACAAGATTGGCAGGATTGGTCCTCTCCCCTCGGCGCCGCCGTGCACGAATACTACGATCATCCGTGGTAATGCAGAACTGAGATTCATCGCTGAACACGGTACGACGCCACTCGTCATCAGTTCATGCCTCACGGTTACGGCACCACTACAAACGCAGCACTCTGCGCCGGTGTTAACGGCAACCTACACATGGGACGGTGAACCGGTAGTCCGGCTGATGTCAGTCGTCGAGGCTCAGCGTGGGATGGGTGTTGTAGAGAATCCAATACATATGTCATGTGTAAAAATGGGTTCTATAATGCTTGGCGCACAATACGACGATCCTCCCTTGGTGTGGTCTGTTTTGAGCGAACGGAACCTTCACGACGTGTGTAGGTGCCCTCACGAGTCATCTGGTTCCAACATCGGACGACTGTGACATCTGCATAACCACATGCCGTTTAATTGAACGATATGACCACCCGGCCTCATGCAAATCCACAATGCCGCCCATACCGAACTCCGTCCAGTGTTGGTGATAGGCTACTGTCTAATGCGGCTACGAGACATCCTCTGTGTCTGGTGAGTACTAGTGCCAGCTCCTTGCAAATCGAATCATTTATCTACCCATTGCTGCTCTGCAGGTGTACCAAATTACATCCAAATCGAACCATTACTTCGGGGTGCTTAACTTTTTTTGTTACTGAGCGTATTTACTCCCACCACTACTTCAAAAAAATTTGATTCGCACTGCAGTACTGACATTATTACATATAATAGATTGCGGTAAACAAACAAATCAATTACTTGTCCTTTAATTTTAAAGCAATTTATTACAAAAAAAAACAAGTCACGACCTACAAGAACTATATCTGAAAACTCCTGCACTTCCTAATGTGCTTCTGCATAAAATTACTTACAACACGATCCAATGTAGACTGATCTAAGCTGCTGAGTGCTAATTTTCTAATTAAAATTCAGCTATTCCTTAATCATTGCAAGTTAAATACGTTCTACGGTGTGTTGGCACCCGCCCAGGGTTGGTTCCCGGTATAGGCTCCGGGCCCTCCGAGACGCAAGTGGGGATTAAACGGTTACGATAATGGATGGGTGAAATACGTTATACGATGTGCTAAAATAATTTGGAAAAGCTGTATTTACCGATGTCACACGATGTGATTTAGACAATTACATTTATCAAAATATTGCCTAACTGATCGCCGCAGTTGTCAGCTGTCCGCGTGTATCCCAGAATTTACCCACTGGGCAGCAACTGCTTCCTGTCCCCAGCATTATCTGCATAAAGCCCAGTGTGACATCGAGTCAAAGTTGTTAGCCAGGCTAGCGCAACAGCTGTGCATCTCTGGCGAAGGAAGGTGCGAGGATCGGTTCGGCTTGTGCCAGAGGTAGAGCTCCGGGAGCAACTGCTTTAAGGCCGTGGTTTCACCCAGCGCGGCCGATGTCCCCCACACAGGATCTTACTAAGTTTAAACTTTCCACGTGGTTGCTAAGTCCCTGAGATTTGAGCCGCCGGACACTGCAAACTTCTGCCTTTAAGAGAGATCTCAGAGTTGGATCCAGCGTCATGCATGATACACTATTTAAAACTGTGTACCTCGTGTATACTCTTTCGGTCCCGGAGGGCTTTGCGGGCGTCAAAGCACTCTTTTATTACACTGCATCGATGCAACCTCTGATCAGAATTCAGTGCAATTTAAAAAAATTAAGTTTTAAAAAGGAGTAATGCTAGACGCGGGAGGGCGTGGATGTTTCCGTTAGTAATTCTGTAAACGAAGCTTACCCTGACGGGGAATTTCCCGGTTTCTTTGTTTTAGTTAGACGGTTATTTGACGTGTTCCTCGCACACCTGCCCTATTATAACCTGATGGGGTCAATAAAATCGCCAGGCAAAAGCGGTTGTTAAGGCTATAGAGAAACAAACTGGACTATTATCAAAAGACAGTTTGGGTGTCTAAAAAGATAATTAACATCTACTCTAACATCTTAAATGTAAAGCGTCGAGGTTTATAACAGATATATACCTACTTAGAGTAATTCCTTTTAGGTACCATGTATGGCCACCGAGGGGCAGCATTGTTTAACAAACGTTGTACTTGCCATAATGGTCAACTCAAGAGTCTGGTATTATGAAATCCTATTTAACAAGAAGACAAAAATATTTTCTGTTCTAATCCGTTCTGGCTGACAAGATTAGAAGTGTTCTCTAAAGGGGGAGCCGGCATCCTTCCTACTGCATTTCATCTCCAATGACACCGATGCTGTTTGATACTGTGGATTCCTCCTCCTCCCACCCCCACCCAACCTGATACAGACGGCCACTCGGTTTGCAGGGTAAGAGGCGGAGATACCCGCCACAAGTATCCTTATACAGGAACCACATCTGTCTGCCGCAGGCGCACGAAATAACATGTCATCTTCCACTGTCGCTCAGGTAACGTGGTTACGTCCGTTGCCATACCGACACGAACTTCCCCAATAACACGAGCAAGATCTGCTTCCCTAACACCTCCCACAACAAGCCAGGACGGAATCGTACGGGCAAGCACTTCCGCTAATGCTCGGCATGCGACGAAAATGATTCATTCATCCATTACTATAATCAGCTTTCACTACACTGGCGTCTTTTGCAGTGCTAATGTAACCAGGGCGTTATTTCAGGGGCCATTCTCGGCAAATACACTCGATACGATAATCGGTGCTTTAGTCACGCTAAAAATAATGTCATTCACATAGAACACTGGCAAAATGGCTACAAGTGGAAGTCTCGGGTTTAGTTTTGCATTCAGTTCGTGATGACGTTGACTCGCTACTTCCTAAGTACCTTGTGTACTCAAGCGGTGTAGGTGGGGTTGGGAGTGTTCCTCAGTTTTTCGGAGATTTGGGAGGAGCTGGTCCCTGCTGAGATAAACCTCAGACTTTAGGAGAAAAGCAGGCCTGTCTCCCATTCAGCTGCACACAGCAGCACAAACGGGTCAACACTCATTAATGCATCAGTGGGAGACTACCTCCATTTCTCCATCTGTAGGCCATCCGCCAAAGCGGGGGCTCTGAGCTAAATGAATAAATCATGCAGGGGATTTTTTTTCTCTCCTGTGAGTAAGTACATTTACTTGCAAATGACTTCATATGGTACTTTCCAGATACCATTTTTCTGACCCAAGGAGCTTGTTTACCACTGCCCCCGATTTGCAGCATCTGAAAATGCATTCCTCCGTCAATGCAATAGATGCCTTGCAAGTGATTTTATGTGCGATTTAGAGGAAATGTATTTCCACGGGTTAGCTGTGCCGATTAAAAAGAAAAAGCCTCCAGTGCTGGCGGTCCATGGAGCACAGGTTGTGCCAGGTGTAGGACCAGGTGCGGCCCCTGCACTCCCCCGGGAAGACAGCATGAGATGATCTGCACGGCGCTAGTAGCTGACAATAAGGGACATTCTTAAGGTCTTTTGCAATCCGCAGATGAGCATCTTTACATGGAATTTTCTGGGGAAGCGCTCCAAAATAAATAAATTCAATTAAAAAAATAAGTAAACACGTCGAAGGGTGTGAGGATGACGTGGAAACCAGATGGAGTCCAGCACTTATCTTACTACTGTTATACACGTCTCATACGGGGCGAAAACCTATCCTCGCAATGGTTTGTTGGTTTTTCCTCAATTGCCCATCCAGGTTGCTTTATGCAAGTGTTGGACTATTTAGTTTGCTCGCTTGGCGTTAACGCATCATATTAATAAACCGCGATCCCTAAAACCCGCACAATGGTGCCCGCAGGCGCCGAGAGTCCCCGCCCCTTCTGCGGAAACTAAAGCGTCCGTGTGATAATTCCAGAGCAGTGAGTTCATCTTGACTTTGTCTGGCTGTTAGATGCATCCTCGCTCCATAAGCTCCGCCAAACCTCAAGAGTCCTGTATGTCCCGGTAACTGACGGGGTTTGTTTCCAATTTCACATATAATAGATCAACTAACCGTTTGAAATAATAATAAATAACACGTGGACATAAGTTTTGGAAAATATGCTTAAAACACAGTATGGTCACTGTTTTTAGTGACAGTTTCTATCATTTTATGGTTGATGTGGAGTTTGGCTATATGAATTCTTTAAAGAATTTGAACACGATTTGTGGCGTGAAATTTTGGATTTACTACTTTAATTGTGAATATTCATGAACAATACAAACATGTTTGGTTCAGCCTTAGATTCTTGTTCTCAGTAATTGCACTTGGGATATAATTTTTTCAGCGATCCCCACATAACTTTCTCTGTGACATTTGTTGAAACAGCTATTGTTTTGGCACCTGGTGGGTTAACTCCAAAATTCGCTTTTGTTAGACATTTTCTTGCGACAGCCTTTTTCCTGTACCCATCCCTCGTCAGCGAACCGAGGAAACTCACCGCAGGAGATGGGTGAGTTGTGCAACTGCGGCCGTAACGGCTGTCATATGGCCGTCACTCCATGCTGACCAAAGCAAAACCCAGCAGAAACGGACATGTTACCACACACAGACACACACACAATGAACAAAAAGAAAAACACCTGTAGGATGAGGATGGCACTGTGCATGTGCTCAGATGGTCACCGGTTCAAATCCCAGAACTGGAAGACTGATATAATCCTTGAGTAAGGCCTTTAATACTCCAGGGACTGCATGGCTTACCCTGCTTTCTGAAAAATACAAGCGTCTGCCAAATAGGTGTGGTGTCGTTACACAGCCGGCCAAATAGGTGTGGTAGGATGACTGAAGTGGAGAGTGGACCTAGGACTAATTAAAAACTTCTTGCTTTAATGGTCGCAAGTCCTTGTAGTTAGGCAAAGGCTGATGCTAAAACACCACGTGACACAGAAGCTAAAAGGTTTAAGTTGTAACGTTAGAAACGGTTAGCATACACTCAAGCTCACTAGGGCGAACAAGGCTGTTCTTCAGCCACCCACCAGCAGCAGCACTACATTAGCACCAGGCTAATTACTATAATAAAAAAAATACATGTTCTGCATTATTCAGAAGGAACTGCTCATCATGCCAGCGATTTAGCGCCTGACAGCCGGTGTTTTGACGAGTTAAGCAACCTACCTATCTAGACGTACTATCGAGCCTTTCTGCGCAGTTCCACCGTTTTGGGGTTAGGGTAGGGGTTTTTGGAGGGTTAGGGCTATCGATTAGCATTACAGTAGCCTACCTCGACAGAACACCAGCCTCATCAAAGCGAGCGTCCAGGCGCGCGGCGGTCGGCTCGCGGGTGGAGGGCAAATCACAACAGCTTTTTAAGCCATTCACGATCTGCCAGCCACCCGTCACGTTACACGGATCCGCGGGAGGGATGGAAATTCTCTGCACCTTACGCAAGTCGACGCGTCACCCTTTGAATACGCGGGGCTCAGTGCGCCAAAGTTCCTTGTGAATGAGGCAGCATGTCCTAGCAAGGACTGCTTATCCAAAAGTTTTTTTTTCCGGGGAGGTGGGGGTGCTGTCTCTGGAGGAAACAGTGTGACACCAGCTAATCAAAGGTTATAACCGTAGCTTTGCCTAGGTTTGCTCATACTTGCATAAACAGTGTGGTTACGTAAGATAATTTAATTAACACAAATATTTCAGACTTGTTACCTACAACCAACGTGATATCCAGTTACAATACTAGAAGCGCCTAAAAAAGGGCTGAAATTGGCCTTTTGAAAATATGAATTTTATTTGTTCCTAAGCACTGTTATTGTTAAGCCTTTCCAAAACAGTCAACTAAATCTGCTTAAAAAAATAGGAACAAATTCGAGAGACCTAATTAGAGCTGTATCCTTCATCCATGTCTGTTAAGAATGGAAGAAAAAAACAAAAAGACACAAAGGGGCTTCAAAGGTTAGGAGAGACTTTATTTTAGGAAAAAAATAATAGCATATGTGCAGATAAAGTTTTGGAAATTATTGAAAAGAAACTTCTTTGTAGAACAGGATGTCCTGAGGGCAGCAGAAAATATGTACAAAACAGACCATTCTGTAGTCACCCAAATTTGGTGTGTGTGTGTGTGTGTGTGTGGGGGGGGGGGGGGTAAAGCCCAGAAAACATTCAATTCATCATCATGAATCTTTTGTGCTCCTGTAAAGAAATTTTAAATTAAAAAAATACAACAGCATGTACGAGTTGATCTACGACACCTTAGTGTAAGAGCGAAAGCATTGCAGTAAGAAAAGCAGGAAGTGTGGAAAGTGTGCTGCATGCAGCTGGTGCGCGCTGCCCCGAGCGAGCGCTGTGTCACAATAGCTGTGTCGCAATAAGGTGTGCGTTCCTGATCCGCAGGAAATTCCTGTGGCTGAAGCCAAGCTCCTGGAACAGATAAGCCCCCTTTACAGGAAGGGAATGACAGTGTAGGGAAGAAGTGAGACGGAGACTCTGCCTGCCTGCCCTGCTGTCACTACCACTGCTGCTGTGATGAAATGCAGACATAAAAGAAAGGGGGAGAGAAGCACTGAAAATACAAACTGATAAAGAGTGGGTGGCTTTGTAGTATTTCAGTGTACGATTAGGAGGGGGAACACAGCTACAGTTGGGACAATTAGAAATGGGAACTCATGTGACAACTATAAATGGCAAACAGAAAAAAAAAACAAATTAAAGAAGAAAAAAAAAAAACAGGATGCTTGGTCAGATGAAGGGGCCCAAAATGTCAGACAGCCTACAGACTGTTGTCGCCATGTGATGTAACAGCCAACACCAGTCTGATAAGCTATCTGACAGGACGGGAGAGCAATGGACACATCTGTGGGAGGGAGCGCAGGACTTGGGGCCGACACAGTCCGAAAGAACAACCTGATTGTACTTACCAGCTCAAAGGGGAGCCAACTCACAGATCTTCATGGGGGGGGGGGGGGACTCCACACAGGGTCGTAAGAGACAGCAAGAAAAAAAAAATCTGAAAGCGCGGTTTTGCTGGGAGCGAGCAGGGGGGAGGTGGAGAGGCATTAGTGGCGTGCCGATCCCAGTGAAGCATGCACCGGCAGCCGAGTGCACGGAGTGCGCGGTGAGGTCATGCGAGGTGACGGCCCAGCCGGCTCCCACAGCCGGCTTCCCGGCCGACGCTGCACTGCAGCGGCAGCGTTACGCGTATAAACATCTCGCGAGCAATTAAACAGAGGGAGGGGCACGGGATCCGCTCACAGCCAAACTGACATTCCCCGCAGGCAACACGAGAAATTAAAAAGCAAACTATATAGCCGCATGTAAAAAATGCCTCGATGCCTCTTCAAATGAAAGACAAACCAGAGCGAGCAACCAGAACTTAGAACGCTAAAGAATTTTAATGTCACAATTTACCATTCGGTCAAAACTACTTTGGTGGGGGGGGGGGAAGAGACCCACTCTACCCAAAACTCTTCATTTGTAAGTGAAAAACAGCACCAATGGCTCCTATCCTGAAAAATTAAAAGTAGCACTGTGTTCCCTGTCAGTCAAGCACTAGCTGCTAAACAGCGCAGGGCACCGACCTCTCAGAGGAACTCGTGCAGATTTCAGTCCGAGTGAAACTTTGACACCAAGCCTTTTAGACAAGTTTAAAAGGGGGTGGGGGGAAAAAAAGCAGAGAAGACAGAGGAGCTGCAGAATGATTCATGCCGGCTTTATAAAGTGTGGAGGGTCAGTCTAAGCGTACAGAGTAAAAATGACACGGACTGCAGTGTTTACTCATTTACAAATGAAATTATTTTCTCCCAAAATCCATTTCCGTACTATTAAGAAATAAATGTGCATACTGATAACCTGAAGTAATTATTTACAGGATGTGCAATCAGTTCAAATACCATGTCTATCCATTTAGATATTGCTATCCTTATTTAACAATGTGGAAAAATAGCACTGATAAATAACGTAAAACAATCAAAAATAAAGCCCTGAAAGTAAGTCCTTAGTATCACAGTTACATGACCTTACACGCAGAAAACTAAACCCATTAGGCTCATCTGTACAAGCACACACACCAGTTAAATAAATCGAGTAAACACAGCGGGTGCTGTTCACTGTACTAGCAGCTGGTTGCTGCCAGGTCGCATGAGGACTTGCAGCGACGCACAGCCACAGACGCATGCCGTCCAACGGCCGCTCAAAGCCTGAAATGGGTTTTATATTGTCTTTGAACTGCACAGCCTCTGGCTTACCCCGTCCACAAAGTCAAGCGGTCGGCATATAGAAAGACATTCTGCAATAAATTATGTTCAATGGCGAGGGAGTAAGAAGGGGGGAAAACAGCGGTAACCTACTGTTAACACAGAGCTCTACTAATGAAAATATAACAATGGTGATGACGAGGAGAACGCCGGCTTAGCTATCAGTTAATCACTTGGTTTTCTCCTCTGAGTATTTCTTGTTCTGCATTCTCTTTGCGTAACTCTGTGCCATGGAGTTAACGATGGAGCATACGAAATAGCAGACCATGATGATCACCACCTTCTCGAACAGCCAGGACAGCCAGTTCTCCCCCTGCCGAAAGAGAAACAAAGGACGTGCTCAGTTAGGGCAGGTGGGTCCCCGGGACGGACATGACCCATTACGCCGGGACGGTCATATGACACAGCAGGCGCTGACGTGCTCCGCGCCCGAAATCTCATGATTTTGTAAAGCTGTCATTGTAGATGCGCCCCTCCCATGCCCTCACCCTGCACTAATGCCACCACCCACACTAAACCGACATCACTCATTATTACAACTTTTTCTTAAGGAGAGATGAATTGCCCAATTTTTACAGTAAATACCACATGGTGTGCGGCTATTCTGGTGGTGGGGCCTGGCTTCCCCTGGTTGGTCACGCTTCTCTGACACACGGCTCTTTTGTTCCTGCTCCCGGGGGGTTGGGGGCATTATTGGCAGACACACCTGAGCCCTCTGCTTCCCGGGGGGGGGGGGGGGGTTTGAATCTCACTAGAAGACGAGTGACTCAGCAAGCTCACTGGCAGCTGAGCTGAGCCACGACCCGACCCAGCCCGGCCCGTCTCACTGGGGTCCCTGGCCCCCGCAGCATGCGATCCCAACCCATCTGAGCCACTCGTCATAAGGATCTCAGAAACAAAGCGGCCAGTCATCCCGACAGAACGGAGCTGAGGATCCGGGGGGGGCAGCTTACCGCTGGAGTGTCCTCGCCGGCTCGGTGGTGAAGCTTGGCCCGCTGAGCTTCCAGGTAATCGCTGAAGGGCTTCTGGAGTGAGGCACCCAGCACCGGGACCACTCTGGGACATCCACAGCCCAGGCCGGGGGAGGGAGCAAGAGAGGGAGCGAGCAAGCGACAGAGAGAGAGGGAGAGAGAGCAACAAGGCAAATTACATCAACATCTACTTACCATTCAAGGACTTGGACAGCAACAAAGGGGACCTCACTGTCCTGCCTGTGCGTTACACAGCCGGCCAACATTAATTCTACAGGTAATAGTCTCCTTCCCACAATGCAGGCTGAAACAAAGAGCTGCCTGTTCAACCAGCTGATCCCAGCAGACCAAACTTTCGGAAATGAGGGGGAAAAAAAAGATAAATAAAATCTGTATCAAGTGTTACATTTCCTATGAGCTTCACAAAAAAAAAAAGAAACGCCTAGGGAAGAAATGATGAGGCAGAGGGAGCCAGCCCGCCCTCAGTCCCCTGCAGTGCTCCCCTGAACAGCTCAGAGAGAAATGAATGACTTCTCAGAAGTCACACATTTATCACTGGCAGTTCCTGTAAGAACTGGTTTCGACCAATTAATGAGGAAGTGAGTCGTGCCTGTGTCATCACTGGCTAAAAAAGGGGCGGCCCAGCCCTCCCGAAAGGAAAAAGGAGGCGGCCTGATCGAGTAAGACAGCCCATATTAGGAAAGCCTTTATAAGTTTCAGTGCGCCCCCCCCCCCCCACCTCCACTCCCACACACAGAAGGAAAAAAAAAGAAGAATGCACTACCACTCTAAGTGGCCCACCCCTCTCAAGTCAGGAGTTAGTGATTAATCACAGAACAAATACAACACAATGGACCTCACTTAAATCCCACTAATATAGCTAGAAATACATATTCCAGTTATTAAAAATCCCTTCTGAGGCTTTGTGTTTTTGGTGGCTGGAGCCACCAATAAAGTAAACCTTCAAGTCAGGGCCACCGGCCTCTCGGAGCGAGAGAAGCTCTATACACAGAGTTAGCACACTGCGACACAGCGTGACGGCACAGGGAGCATCTTGCGTCGGCCACAAATGGCAGACGGCTACGTTTCACTCAACCATTAACTGGGAATAAGGTGGCTGAAGGGCCGGGTAATTAGCTAGGCTACGACACGCAACACACAGGTAACAATAAAAAAACAACAGCTATCCAAGCAATAAAAAGCTATTTAAAATGTTTAATTTCTCATTTATAAATTCAGATTACAGATCTTGTGAATGTGGACAGGCATATTAAGGCCCATACAATTAAAATACACTCTAAATATATATATTACATTACCATATCCAAAATTCTAAGCTAACAACGTGCGCAGAGGCTAAAAGGGACGATCCCCCGAGTGTCAGCGATTGTAGACACAAGCAACTTGGACTCCATGAGCAATAGCGAGTCATGGGTCCGGCGAGTCAGCGCGCCACACCGGGCCACACTGCACCATGAGGTACAGGCGGTCCTCATCAAGCCAGGGTGGTTTCCATTTCTCATTGTACAGTCTAGCGCAAGCCTTCAAACCAAAAACCCACATCCAAAAATCCTACATAAATAATACTAATTCATGGTACAGCTTTTTATACCATCAGTGTTTATTTTTTGAACACTTATACCTACTTATTTTAAATACCTTCCACAGTTTTTCATACAGGTCTCACTTCATTGTTTATCTAGAAGAACCATTTCCTCACCACCAATATTCAGGGTAGAAGCTAATCAATAAATAGCTACACTTGAACATATCTGCCAATTAAATCTTTTAAAACACCAGTGCTAGGCTTCTATACGTTGCCAAAAATAAGCAGCTTCCTATGTGGGAGAAGGGGGAAAATGAATAATTAAAAAGACCCTTTAGGTTATATTAAAGCATATATATCAACGTTTTTTCCAAAATGATAAAATGGGCTAAAATCACAAAGCTAATTACAAGAACACTGCATAATACTTTTACTAAGCAAATCTTCACAATAACCATTTTTCCCATTGTATGACATATTAAACATCACACCAGTAAAATGTATATCAGCTATAAAAGCTTTATTTAAAATTGCGCTTCCAAAGATAAAAGAGAGTGCAGTTCATTAAGGGGAGACATAATCCGTCTCAACATAATGCTTATGTTTCAGAATTATTGCATTGTATCCTGCGCCGAACACTGCACTGCTTTAAAAGAACGTTTCAAAACTGGAATTTAATTAGAAAATAATTACTGATTGGCGTTATCGACTGGAGGGAAAACCACAATGCTCAAACATATATATTTTATATACTCTCAGAAACGGACACAAACAAAACACAGCATGAGACATCACATTCCTAAAGATGGTATTTTGCACCTGAGAATAAAACGTGTCAGATTATGAATGAAATTCTCAAGATGGCTACGATAATATTTTTATCAGACTATTCCTTGCCTCCATCCTCTTTCTTGTTATAATAGTAATTCAAAAATCAAATATAAATGAATATTGAACTTATATGAAACACTTTAAACTGTATTAAAATACAAAGGAGAAATTGTACATATGTAGGTTATATTTACATTAAAAATTATGTCAGGAATTTTACCCACCTTACACTAAATAGTCTAGTAGTCCTTAAATTTAGTTTGAGAAATACTAACGCAATGAAGGTACTTACAACAAAAGGACAGAAAATGAATAAAATTGTGAAAATATGATGGAAAGAGAACGGGGGGGGGGGGGGGGGTATAAAACACACAACAGTGACAGATTATCGTGAAGTAAGATGACAAGAATTTAAAGTCACTATTTCATTGCAGTGTACCATTACTCAAGCAAAAATACATCCGGAAATTCATTACAAAAAATTAAGTCATAAAGTCCAAATCAAACACACACACGTTTGTATTCATATCATTGCGGGGACTCTCCATTAATTTCTATGGGGAAAAACCCTAATCCCAACAATGACAGCCTTAACCCCTAACCAGCCTTAAGTAACCAAATGAAATATAAGACTTTTGGCATTTTTAGTTTTAGATTTTGGTCACAGGTTTTTTTTGTAAAATTCAGTTTCCCTTGGTGGGGACCGAAAATAACAGATTTTTTATCACATTATGGGGACATTTAATATACACGACAGACACACACACCTGCAATCAGTGGCATTTATCACAGACATAATAGCTTTATTTTAAGACCAGTACAATACACTGGCAGTACGGCTAAGGCTGGGACCGGAACACACAGACAAGTAACGGTGTCAGTACGATAAGAAGACGGAGGCACTACTGACATGAGTTTTGAGACAAAGCAAGAAGGCATTTAGCTAATGCTGACTTACTGACTTGCATGAGCTCATCATCTAGGGTCTGAGGTCAGCACCGAGCAGAGAGCAAGGTGACTCAGGCCTCAGGGTTTGGCCTCTGCGCCGTTTCCCAGACCTGCCACCGCACTGACTCACATAGAGCCTGGCCTGTGTATCAGTGTCAGGGCGACAGAGCCCCACGCCAGGCACAGTGACCCCACACCAGCTAGGGAGGGAGAAGTGCTGAGCTCTGGCGATGGCATTTCACACGCACTGCGAAAGGAGGACGACACGCCACTGAAGTCACAGGAAGTAAGCCAGAGGATATGCTCCCGTGAACAGCCGCCTGAAGCCGCCATCAAACGGGTTTCTATATGAGGCGACTGAGCCAGATCAGATAGCGACGGTTTCCAATACGTGTTTGAGCAGGATGTGGAGCTGGGGGCAGACTGAGCAGCATGGCAGCGATGCGGTAACTGCTAATCAGTCACCAGGGGAGATAAAGCCAGGGCTGTTCTGAGGAAGGCCAGAGCTTCTAAAAGCCAGTCGACCCCAAGTAGTTTACAGGATTAAACGTGGCAGACATTGTTTAGGATTTTAATGGCCTATCATTTCCTGCTGGCGAGTTAAAGAGAAAAAAAAATGTCACCATTCATTTCCTTGTGACAAAATTCCACGTGATGAGTCAGAAGAGACCTTTGACTGGGTCTGTGTTACAAGTGACATCAAGGGGGGAGGGAGGGGTGGCGTCAAGCAACATGTAGGAGTTGCTTGGACAAAGGGGCCCACGTGCTCATGTGCGGCACACCTAGGCTGGAAAATGAACTTGGCTATTTTTAAGATTGGCAAAATCTTTCTGCAGCGCTTTTAAAGTGGGGAATGGACCCAAGGATGACAGAAGTTAGGAAAACGGCAATTACCGGCACGGTGCAGATAAGCCGCTGTGAAGCGCCATCACATTTTATGCTCTCTTTCTGACCTCTCAGTCCCAGAATGATTCAGGCCCAGAATTTACAAATTCCCATAAAAGGAACCACAAAGGTTTCATTTAAAGGGTGAAATTAAAGGTGGCCAAGACCAGTATTGCAAAACGGTCAATTTAAATCATATTTATTGCTGCTGTATAAAAAAGAATGTCATACAGAGGTAAAATGACAAAACCTTTTAGTCAAACACTATTAAGTCATACGATTTTGTAAAAGGAATTTAAGACCGAATTCAAAGAAATTTAGATCGCAAATGGAAGGTAAAGCAGTGTAGTCAGACTTGAGTGAGATGAGCCTCGATCACTCCTGCTTTTCAGTGCTTTACACTCATCTCCCAGTTAATCAGGGGCCTTCCCAGTGACCTCATCAGGCAAATATGGTGCCCGTCTTGTAGGGGGATCGCAAAGCCATTGGGTAAATTAGATGGAGCTTGAACTGCCTGCTTTTGCTGTGAAACAAAGTGCTAAATAAAAAGGATGGGGGGGATGTGATGAGATCATCATTTATGGGGGGAAATGACTTATCCATACAGGTCCGTTGGGTGTGCTAGCTAAACTCTCCCCTGGGAGCTGGGTACCAGGAAATGGAGAGCCAATTATACCAGCCTTTGTCCAGACGCTGGTGATCTTAGTAAGACTAAAATACGCCCCCCTTACAATAAATAATAATAATAAAATAAATAAATAATAATCATTATCATCAATCCAGAGGCATATGACAAACTCTGGGCCCAGCCCCAGGTCCACACTGCGAGTCACAAGCCGTGACCGAAGGCACCGTCACGAAGACCCAGCCTGCACAGTGTGGATTTGCATCAGGCAGCTCGCAGACTAAACAAAAACCCCAAGGGCCCAGGTGTTGCCCCACAGCAGCACAGATTTTGTAAAGCATTCACAAGCGTTCTTCAAAATGATACTTCCTAATAAATGACAGCCAGAGGTGGCTGAACAGCTACTAGCATGATGTTCTTAATCACTACCAGCAAAATGAGACGCATGAATATAGAATATCACTAGGTATTTAACAGCTAAAAATATCAAAAGACGAGAACAAAACCTAGTGAATGCCGTCACGCTTTCACCCACAAAACAGAAAGTACGTTACTGTACGCGGGCAAGTGGGACGATGGCTGCCTGTACACACCAGCGATTTCCATTAGATATGAGTAACAGGAATAAGGAGGGATTTGCGGGTGACTTTCTGTCTGATATGGTAGAATGCACTGGCTACTTGGTTTGGACACTAAAACCACAGGCAAAATACAAACTAAATACATACCTGTGCTTGGAATGAATCCTGGAAGTTTGCATGTCGCAAGAGGGAAATTAAAATATGTGTGTGTGTGTATATATTTTTAATTTCCCTCTTGTGACATGAGAACTTCCAGACTTCATATACACACACACACACACACAATTATATAAACGCATACTTACATATACATATGAATTGTTTTAATACAAATGCTTAGTCCATAAATACTAAGCATTAAACTGGTCAAATAAAATGATTTATCAGAATAAGACAAATCTTATTTTTCTCACCATATATTTTAAAGAATAACACTGATAGGGTCACAGATTGTACAATAATTCAGTATGGAAGTCTACAGAGACCTCGCCTGAACACGGCTGATGAGCTGTTCACTGATGAAACTCCACTGAGGCTGCAGATTGTATTACTACACATAAATCAGTGTTGATTCTTCAGTGTGGGGTCAGCACACTATATGCCCATTATTAGCGGGGAAAGTGCCCGATCACAGCTCACTCACTGGTGCGCCTGACCCGGGGCCTGACCATGCACACCACTCACACACCCTTGAATTTCGACAAAGCAAATTCCCAGCCCTCCGATTTCAATTTCTTTTGTTTTTGACCTCAACATGAGATAAGGGGTTAAATTCACTGCCATCTGGACATTTTAAGATGGGGGGGAGCGGTAGGGGAAATGGGAGAGACTTAAAAAACAAATGTGTCATAGATGAATAAGGCGGAAAAGCAAGTCGACACATGGGGTGGACAGGATGGAGAGCGGCATGGATAAAATCAGCAAGAAAGCACACGGAGCCCTCCACACTGTGCAGGACAGCTGATAGGAAGCCGCTGCAGGTGCTAAATAAGTGGGCTGAACAGTTCTACACGGAAGGTGTCATGCCGCCCTTATGGCTCACCACTCAGTGACCGGGCCCCCACTCCCGATCCCCATTTATGAACGACATCCAAGCGCCCAGTGATCCCAGACTGGATCCTAGGGTATCCGGTGCCCAGAGACCCTGTCATTTAGGGCCGAAATTACCAAGGTGAGTAAGCCAATCGGAAAGCACGCCACATTTAATCTAACTGCTCTTCATGCAGAGTGCCTCCTATGGAATGGGTGGGGCCTCACTTCAAGGGAGAAATCCCACTGAAATATTCACAGGTAGATCAAAAAGCTATTCACATCGATCAATGGCACCTTTGTAAAAGGCCGCGTTACTCAGGTGACCCGGGGCCTAAAACTCCCAGCTTACTCAGCGATGAGTAACATTTGAAAACACTGCGGTGAGCAGTTTTCAATAACCTCTTTTTTATGGAAATAGCTAATAGAAACCATTCCCTCATTTTCCCCCATCTGCAGGGTGATCTGGAGGATATTCCACTTTTTCCCCCCCTCAATTCCACTGATAGGGTGTGGGAGATGCTGTAACACACCTTTGTAAAGTCTTTAATCATTCTTTGTATAGCTTGTCTTAGAGATTATCCTATACATCCAAAATAAATTAATCTTCCATGTGAGGGTTTGAACATTGTGACGATGATTGGAAGAATGCCGATTAAAATCCTTGGTATCGACAAAGTAATTTCACCATACTGCTCCAAGAGCTGTGTGACACAGCTTTCTCAAATATGTATGTTGCCCCAGATAGCAGTCTGCTAAACAAATAAAATAAAGGCGAATGTACATTTGTGATTATTATTTTTTGGATTAAGAGGAATCCCAGCAGTGAGTCCTAACGCCAGTGTTTCGATAGGTATAGCACCAGGAGAAAATACTGTCACATTCCAACATATCTTGGGTTTGGCACCCAAAAAGTACAGGACACCGTCCCAAAAAAAAAAAAAATAACTAGGGTGCTCTTCAGAGGAATAAAGCATGACACACCAGTAAGCAGAAATGCAGACGTTCGCAGGGAAAGAGGACAAATCCTCCTGAACTAAGCTGTCACACTGTGAATATTCACACACGTAAATATGGACGCAGGCCCTGCCCAGGTGCAGCGGGGAGACCAAGGGCAATGACCCTGCTAGCGTAGGTATTAAACAGATGCTTGTTTAACGGTTACTGAACTACCGCAGAAGGTAAATGATTTCACCCTTATATCATAAGCTGGTAAAAAGCCAGCTGGTTAAAAACATACCCACTCAAGTCCTTAAAGCTTAAGACTTTGCAATTCAGCGTCGGGATACAGGCAACTCTAAAAATAAGAAGCAGATGGATCGGACGCACCCTCGCCAGTTCACACAGACGTGAACTGCTCACATAGGAATGCGAGCCCGATGGCCGTGTTTTAGCTCAGGTGAGCGTTGCTGGGCGAGCCCGGGGTCGGCATGGACCGCTGGGACTTGACAGGGGATTCCTCCAAGCCGCATGACTGATGGAGGCTACTCAAACACGCCAGGGTGAAACATTTTCCTAACCCGGCAACCAGGAACTGTAAATGGGCCTCACTTAAAACTGGCCAGAAAATATACTTATAACTTGGACTGAACAATTAGCTTGGGGATTCCAAACAATTTATAAAAAAAAAAATAAAAAAAAGATTCTTAAATGTAAGATATTACTGAATTTTACCTCCAGATTTTATAATCTTAAAGGGGGTGTTTTCACAGTATTGCCCCAAACATCATTAGTGACCAATCACGAAGAGCCCTATTTGAAAAATTATAAAGCTTCATACAAATAAATGTCAGAATCAATGTCACAATGTTTAGTCAATGTCAGAATGTAGTGACTATACATTTACAGAGGCCCTGACAGGGAGGTTCTCTAACCAAGGAGCAGCCATGGTGTTTACAGGGGGATGAGCAAGGGGGAGAATAACCAAAGGCGAAGCCTTTTATCACATTACTGTTGTGGATTAATTACAGCTGAAGATCTGGTGAAGCATTCTTTAGCCAAAAGCTGTAACATCAGCAAAAACATGGTGAGACAGGGGCCCATTTATACTTTATCCAGACTGTAATTCAAATGGATATTTTAAAAAATCATCAAAAGTCATCTTTGGGAATGGTCTCCGCATGAAAGACAATCCTTAAGGAACTCATATTGGTCACACAACTGAGTCATGACAAATGCAGATGTCCGCAAGTGATTTGACAGTTTACTCAACAGAAATATCAGAAAATGTGACTGATTAAGTCTTTGTTACATTTCAGTCTAGTTCCTATTAATGTATTTTTAAATCTTATTTTAAAAAGGCATTTCAAGGCACTCACAGTATTGGGTTAGACAAGGAAATATAATGAAAACTGAAAAGTAGCATTTTTGGCATCAACATTCTTCTCTGTTTGGAACAAAAACACAAAACATTTAAATATTGTCTAACATTTAGTCTAACAGTTTAAACCTGGTGAAAAGCTCTTTTCAGATGAATGGCTTTCGAATGGGGATTACCCTCAATTCATTTACTCAAAACAAAACAAAACAAAACAAAATGTTCTTATGAGATATTTGAGTCATTCCATTTAAAATCCAACAAATTTGCATTACCATTTTTGATTTTGATGAAACTTGAAATATGAATTGCATATATATCTTCTGGAGCATGGAAATGTTTTTGTTTAAATATTCTGTATATGACATGTATACAGTATGCCTGTTTACACATATATGGTATGCCTGTACTTCATCTTGCAAGACGTAGGTGAAATTTCTTGCAATGACCCCCCGACACTTCAGGCTACACCTTTGGCTGTTTTTATTAAATAAGCAAATTTAAGAATGAGCAATTAAAGGAACGAATGTGTAGTTTTTTGTTGGTTCGAAAGAAACATTTTTTTTTTTTTTATTTGAAAGCAAGTACAAAAAAATTATTCCCAATTAAGTGGGGAAAAAATATCCCTCCCTCCACACACCTTGTGAAGCTAGTAGGCTTTTTATTTATTTATTTATTGCCATGAAGGGGAGCAAGTACCAGGTCATCTTTTTACAAACAAATTGTACACCTACATTTGTATTTCATTACAAAAAACTGACTGGGTACATCAAGCCCTTACATTTTTTTTAAATAAGCAAGAAACAAAATTTGACCTTGAAAAAAGAGTTAGCAAAAGTTAAAATTGACCACACCAAAAAAAGTACAAACTATAACAGTAGCTGTAACGGTAAACAAAAATTCAGCACATAAGAAAACTATGAATTAACATCTTTTGTTACCCACAGTTTAGAGGAGTTACTATATCTAAAATGTTTTTCTTTTAATAAACAAAGAAAAAAAATATGTTTTCGAGTGTAATCCACATGCCAAATTTAACTGAAATCAAGACTTGACGCAAAAGCTTTTTTTTTGACAATTTGTTCAATTAAAATGGAATGGCCCACTTCTGAATTGTGTCACCCTTCAGATTTTACAGGCTTAAATATTGCTTCAAAACATCACAAATAACTAATCGACCTTTCCTACTTCAAAGTCCAGTTCAACAAATTAAAAAAATGTCAGAAGTACAGTCAATGTAGTGACTGTACATTTTCCAATGAACCAAACAACTGCTATGATAAAATGAGTTTATGATCCCAAGTCATGCAAAGCCTTTCAAGCTTGCACGCCAAAATCAGTTCAGACAATCAGTTTGACCATTCTACATAATTTGGGAAACTAACCAGCCAGGCAACGTGAGAAACTTAGGGCCAAAAGATTAAATTGGGCTCTGAGTAGATACTGAAGACGAAATACACAAATTAGATTGGGCCAACCATTTAAAAACTTAAAAAATTAAAGGTAAAATAAAAGATTCTATTTATATTAGTTTGTAGTAAAGCAGAATAATAATAAAAATAATCGTTGCAATGTATATACTTAGAATATATGGAAATTAAAGATTGTCCCATCCAAGAATTTGTTGATGAACTTCCCAACATTTTACAGTTTAAAGATTAAAAATTATTGAATTAAAATTTCTGTGGTTTGATATTAAAACCATACAAGCTCAGATTCTAACCTGTTACTTTCAGAATAATAAATTCCTAAATCCTTTGGGTACTAGATGTGTAATGTTACTGTTCCTCACTACGAGTTCATTTTTATTACATTCTCTGTTACATTTAGTTAATTTTTAAAATCACATCATGTGATACTGAAATTATCACTGAATCCAAAGGTCGCTTCCTCATAAAACAGAAAGTAAAAAAGGTACAATTTTTATTGGTAAAAAATAAACTAAACCATAAATATATTAAGCAATTATATGATTAATGTGGGTACTATATATGAACTCATATTTCAAGATTTCAAATGGGATGTTTTAAGACAGAAGGGTATAGAAAAAGCATCCAGGCATATAGAAAAGGAAAGCCGTTTCTCAGAACTGTGATCACCACAGTGATCATGTCAGTATTCACGCCTAGTCTGTCTGAGAAACTTGTTTTGCAGCTAAAGTCATAATGACCTGGGATAAGATCAGAATGCTGCATTCAACAGTGTTTTATATAGGAGACTTTCAAAGAAAATGATTATGAAATTAAAACAAAATAGTGTTTAATGAATACTATTAGACTAGTAGTATAAGGACTAATAGCATGGAGGGGGGGCAAGGAGGGTTTTCCATTATCACATCCAGAAACATCTGCCAGAATTAATACAAATGCAGGAGAGTCAAGATTAAACACCACAATGCACTATATGATCCTGGTCAGAAATTTTTTTTTACCAAAACGAGGGGATGACAAAGGGAGCGATTTTACACACCTCAGGGCAAATACTTGAGAAACCGTTTTAGCACAATAACCTGCAGAACCACCTGGCTTACTTGAAATTTGCCTACAAACCATATTATTAATATTGATTCCACCTCCATAATCCATACAACTGAACTAAATTGTAGGGAATAGGTTTTAGAATTACTAACATAGAAGTACGATTAAAAATCACAGAAAATGGACCATGTATAGGTTCTTTTTTAAAATTGTGAAACTTAACAATAAAGATAATTTATTTCAGTTTCTATTGAGATCCATGGTTCTTTTCTTACGATATGTTCTAGTGGAGCCAAAATAGAGGGACAAAAAACACGCAGTTGCCACAAGACTCACCAGCGAAGGCCATTAGCAGGTCACGCACAGAAATGTGAAATATCAGCATTATTTAATTACTCGGCAATTCACTTTCCTCAAGTTAAATGAGATGAGCATACATATTTTAGAGTATTACAGAATAAAAGCCTTTCCACACTGCATGCAGACACAGTGATGACTTCACATGCTGTGATGAGTGATAGCTCAAAAATAAAGCCCTTTCAGAGATTATTATTCATGTAAATGATTGTGTCCACACGCACACAGTGTGCAAAAATCTGCAGTGGTCACCGAGACTGTCAGCTTTTGCGGCTCTGAGGCTCCACGCAGCAGAACGGCAGGATGGTGAGACTCATCACCGCAACCTGAGGCTCCAGGCAGAAGAACGGCAGGATGGTGAGACTCATCACCATAACTGGCAGTTTCAGAAACTTTTACTGCTCAACCAACGCAAAAGCGAATGTACTACAGAAGACAAAGTAAGACAAAAACCTAAAAGGCCAGGGTTAATGTTATAGATAAATTAGTACAGGAGTGTCAAAGTTCAGCTGATTCAAAGCTGAAGTATTAAATTTATGACAAACGAGGTCGGGGGGGATCGCCATGTGGAAAAAGTGTAAATATGGGTTGGTGCAAGAAGGGTTAAAAAGGAGAACATCAGTCCTACAGTGGATCTAGGTCAGAGCTTCAGTGCATCAATGAAGCAAAAACCAAGAGATGTGCAACTTGGTAGAGGGAACACATGCAGGAAACTGACGGTTAAAAAGTTGTAAAGGGGAAACTTCAGAACGAAGAAAAGTTCTCCTCTGACAAATACAGAAACTTGTCAATCAACGCAAACATGTGAGTTTCAGTGAATGGTTCAATGGGTTTATCAGACTCAAGACCTCAGCTCTGGAAAGAAGACGACAAAGAAAAAAAAATCTCATGACCACATCTGAAAATGAGTTTAAAAAGCATTGAATCAAACCACTGTCATTTGTCATAATTAATCACACACTGGGAGAGGAAAAGAAAAAACAAATAAAGAAATAAAATGAATATCTTGTGGATTGATAAACAATCATTGATAACTGCATTTAATCTCTTAACTGTGTAACAAATATTTCCATTGCATGATTGAAAAAAATATAGCTGATTTGAGAGAGAAATTTCACTAGGGGTTAATTGGGGTTGGGTGGGGGATGAGGTAAGACCAGGCTGAGATTATGCTGATGCAATATCCACCTGAGATTTCAGCATCGTTTTCTAGAGTTCGTATGCAAGCATGTGGTCTGCAACATGCCCAGCAACAGGTGCGAGGACAGACTTCCTGTTGCTGTGCGCCTGCTTCTCCAGAATCAGGCTTGTAATGGTGCCGTTACAGAGGAACCGCCATCCCAGGCATCCAGGGACCATGAGGGGGT